>JAHQIW010000741.1:0-98709 GCA_019055375.1 Parelaphostrongylus tenuis | reverse complement strand
ATAAGCAATACGCAACACAACTCTTCGGAAACCCCCAGGCACGAAGAGACGCTTGTCTCCGCAGACACTCGAGCTGATACGTCAACGTGGAATCGCACGAGCCGCAGGCAACCGAAACCTTACGTCCGAACTTGCGAAACGATGCAGAGAAGCGATAAAAGAAGACCTTAAAGAGAGAAGAGCAGCAGTTATGGCAGAAGCTGCAGAAGCTGGGAAGAGCATTCGCAAAGCCCAGCGAGGCTTCGCCAACTATAAGACCAAGATGATTGCACTCCGATACCCTGACGGGACACTTACAGCTTCCAGAAGGGCTATGGAGAAAATCATCCACCAGTACTACTCGGATCTCTTCGCTAGCCATGTTCTCTTACCGTCATATAAATTGAAAGAGGACGAATATGTCGTTCCACCGGTCCTTCCTTCCGAAATCCGACATGCTATATCGTCGGTGAAAAACAGAACAACACCCGGTCCAGACAGGATTAGACCAGAACACCTGAAGAACCTGCCGCCAGTTCTCATCAACACCCTGGCTCGGCTCTTCACTCGCTACCTGTCAGAATGCAAGGTCCCTATTCAATGGAAAACCAGCAAGACCGTATTGTTGTTCAAAAAGGGAGACCTTCACGACATAGGCAATTATCGCCCAATCTGCTTGCTGTCCGTTGTCTATAAACTCTTTACTCGAGTCATCCTGAACAGGATTGACAGAACACTGGACGAAGGACAGCCATGCGAACAAGCAGGGTTCAGAAAAGGATTTAGTACCATGGACCACATCCACACGATCACAAGACTCATTGAAGTTTCGCGAGAGTACAAACAACCACTCTGTCTCACTTTTATCGATCTGAAAAAAGCCTTTGATTCAGTGGAAACAGAAGCGGTTATAGAGGCTCTGGATAACCAGGGCGTCCCTACTCGGTACATAATGATCCTTCGTGAGCTTTATAAAGATTTCACGACCAGAATATCTCCATTCTACAACAATATCACCATTGACGTAAGAAGAGGGGTTCGACAAGGCGATACAATATCGCCAAAACTATTCACTGCCACCCTACAAAACGTCATGCGAACATTAGAATGGGACGAAATGGGAGTGAAAATTGACGGTCGACAATTAAACCATCTTCGCTTTGCTGACGATATCGTTCTCATAACACCAAACATCAGCCAAGCGGAACGAATGTTGACTGATTTCGATAACGCCTGTGGAAAGATCGGTCTTCAACTGAATCTAACGAAAACAATGTTCATGAGGAACGGATGGGTTTCTAATGCCCCATTCACGCTCAACGGAACGACAATTTCCGAATGCTCCAGTTACATCTATCTAGGTCGTGAAATCAACATGATGAACGACCTAGCCCCAGAGTTGAGCAGGAGGAAACGAGCGGCTTGGGGAACGTTTAAGAGCATCGAAGATGTAGTGAAGAGGACAAAGAACATCCGACTCCGTGCCCACCTTTTCGACTCGACAATTATCCCTGCCCTAACGTATGCAGCAGAAACCTGGTCGCTACGTAAGCAGGATGAAAGATCACTTGCCGTTATCGAACGCGCAGTCGAAAGGTCGATGCTAGGAGTATCTCGTATTTCGCAAATGAGACAAAGGATCCGAACTTCCGACCTACGTCAACGATCGAAAATCAAAGACGCCGTTCTACACGCCAGGATATCGAAAATAAGGTGGGCCGGACACGTGATGCGCTTCAACGACAACCGATGGACGAGAGCCGTTACCGACTGGATTCCTCGGGACGTCAAGCGCTCTAAAGGAAGACCACTGACCCGTTGGTCCGATTTCTTCACGAAAGCGATGGAAGAAAGATATGATGCTCAGCGAATTCCTAGAGCAAGGAGGACCCACTGGGCTACTCTTGCACGCGATAGGGAAAAATGGAAGAGTTGCTGGTACCCGCTCGAGTCACTCGACGATCAACGGGACGACAGGTGATACAGGTGATACTTGTCATAGAGAGGACTGGGCACTGTATTCGAGTCTGCTGACTGAAAATAACATTTCGTTAATTGATACCCTCATAGCACCCACAAAGCATCACCTTTGTAAAGAAACGTCATCTGAGGGCAGGTTATAGAGTGTGCTGCTTCATACGGCAATATTTTGCTCATGATATTATTACGCTGAATTAGATTGTCCAGGCAACAATCCTTCTAAGATGATATTTGTCATGATGTTTCATCAAGCAGGTGGCTACGTTACTGTTATGGTATTTTTGAGATACAGTGACGTCTTATCTCCAAATATGTTCGGTACTAACGCAGTCCTTTATCCTTTCATAATTCTAAAACCTCAACGTGCTGCAATTTTCAAAACTTTTGTAGATGTGAGCAGAGGTTTTTCATCTATGCAAAGTAATGGTCGGTAGCCCCCATTTCCTACTTATACTTTACTATCCTTACGTGACTCACGACTGCAATTTTCTGTGTGAATCGTAGCATTTTTTTGCATTCGAATCGCTCCCTACGATTCTCGCTGCAGTCTCGAGGTAAGCGAACTAAGTGATTCCTGAGCAATCAGGAGTCATTATTATTTGACCGCCTCTTGCGGTGGTATGATGTTACAATATACCCAATAATGTCGGTGGTGTGCAAAAACATTTGCGTCAGGTGGCATTCGAACCCATATTACACCATATGCCGGGGCGCGTACTGAACCTGTTGTACTAACGACACTTTCTCTTTGTGCGTCAGGTGGGTAGTGCAGAGATTCAGTACACACCCTCGAATAGGGCGGAATGCGGGTTCGAATCCCACCTGTCGCAATTGTTTCTGCACGCCACTCTAAATTATTGATACCTGAGCGCTCTGTTGTTTGATTGCAAGAGAGTACTGCGGCAGGGAATCAAATCAGCGTTCTGCTTATCACCTTTCTATCTGACACGCTGCACCATTAACCGCTGTTCTACCTCTCCTCGATGTTCTATGAATGGCGGAGCAAATGATATCAAAGGTATAGTCCGGTATTTTATTAAGATTAACATTGTATAAAGATATATTACTCTCTCACAAGAAGATCATCCTTACGATGCTGATTTTCGTTTGACGTCAGAACAAATCTGTCTAGAAAGGAAGAATTGCGGACGATTCAGACAATTTGGACGTTTTCTTTCTCTACGTTCCACACACGAAAAAAGATCAAGACACTAACTTTTTTGTCGTTGACGAAAGGCAGCGTCTTTACAAATTTCAGTGCCGCTATAATCTGTCATGGAGAGTTGTGGTGCGTTCAGTCAGCAGATCTATAATTGTGGAAAAGGTTGTCCACGAATTCGCTGATTGCTACTCCTTCACCATAGAGATCAGCTGCGAACACAACATATCCGAGCTGGTCTTTGCTAAATCCATTTCACCATGAGTGACATGGTGATGTTAGGAAACACTGCGGTAGAGAGTGAACACTTCTTATCGCGTTTGATTTTTTTTTTGTAGTCATATACTATTCGGCTTAAGGGACGACTACAGATATCGATGCGCGCAGAGCGAAGTGCTGCGAGTTCTGTTATTTTATTGAGATTTTTTCTTCTTTTGGCAAAAATTTCTGGAATCTTTGCATTACTTTGATAGAAGAAGATTTTGTCTACTCGCGCATATGCTTTTGGTTGAGTTATATGTGTCTTCTTCAGAAAAAACTGCGCGAACATACTGAATTTGGCATTCAATCAACTGTATTGCATTGTACAAAGAGGGACCATAAGAAAATCATTAGTTCTACTCTTCCCTAGTTCTGTACAAGACCCAAGAGTTGTCACAGTAAGTAGAAATTAGAGAACAGGTAATAATTCATCAAGATTAATTATGCATGCTGTATTCAATATCTGTTCATCGAAAACTCTCACAGTAACTAAGTTTACTATCGTGTATTTCCAATTATTCAGAGTTGACGTAAGTGAGAAAAGGCTGAGTACTTATGGATAGTGGGAAAATTCGACAGGAACGAAAAGGGACAACCGTGTCTGAATAAAATGTTTAGAACATCGCCATTATGCAAACTATTGGTCACAAAGATGTGTCTCCACAGAAATATTCATGGCACCTTTCCTCATCTGCACCCATATTCAGAAAATGTATTTTTCAGTCCTTTTTCTAGGTTTTAGTAAATATTTAACAGCTTCACTGCTGAAAATCTGGAGTGTGTTTTTTTTGTTCAAATGGTTATTATATTATACTGTAAAGGTGAAGAAAAATTTTTCACACTAAAGCTTCTTCCGCTAGACAGAGATTTTCATTATGAGACTGAATTGAGACTTTAATAACCGTTCGATATCACAAATCAAAACGATCTCAATGTAAGCTTGATTTTGAGAAGGACGTTTCAATGCGTTGTTACAGGTGAAAGATTACTAAGTTTCACACTCAGCGCAGCATCGATCGCGCAGCGCAATTTAAATGTGGCGTGCGGTGTACTTCGAGTGTAATACCTATATTCTTCTGGCTGTAACGACGTACTAAGAAGTCTTTCTAGAAACTAGACACACGAAATTATTAAAATTCGCGCTATTCAGTGGGTGCGAAAGCCTGAGAGAAGAGCCGTGTATAGCGAAGAGTACGCAAATGTGCAACACAATTTTGTTCTTGTTGGTAAAGTTCGCAAAGAGACTTTTCAAATGGTAACGCATACTATTGAAATCCTGGAGATTTGAGTCGCCGAGTGGTTATTGAACGGCGTCGGTTGATGCCAATGTTGCATTATCCATCCACATCCAGGGGAAAGCACACGCGCGGCATGTGAAATTTGATCCTAATCCCAGTGCTGCAGCGCAATAAAGAGTTTTCTTCGAAAAACCAAAGCGCCATAAAATTTTCTCAAATTTATGCGATCGAAAAACTGCTGAGGCTTTCGAGAAACTTTGTTTCTCGAAAGATGCTTGAGTGTTTAATAGCATTTTCTTCACACTGTTACAGCGTAACATAGAGACCTTTCAAAAATTAAATATACCTTTCATATTTTCGAGAGCTCTACCGAATTAACACTGAAATGCTTTTGTTTCGAGTGTTTCTCAAAACCACGCTCAAATTTGAATTCATCTCACAATTATCTGAGCCAACATGTCATGTGGTCTGTTAATGTGCTCTTGTACAGCTCGATACACGTGTTTCGACCTTGAGCAACAGCATCATCAGCTGGCAGGCCCTTCGTATTTAGCCAATCCTCTCGGGTGCTTTAGTCCTCACTAAGAGTAGGTGATGACAAACGATTTACACAATCGCTGTCATGCGAAAAATGATAGATCGGCAGTGTTGTACACTAAATTATTCTTGTAGACAAGCAGTTGGCAGCTGCGTAAATCGTTACGTTAAGTACGGTAATTTTGTAAATCGTTCGTCGTCGCCTCCTCTTGGTGAAGGACTGGAGCACCCCGAGAGGTCTGGTTAAAGACGTAAGGCCTGCAAGACTGACGAGGCTGCTCAAGGCCGAAACACGTGTATTGGGTTGTACAAGATCTCATTAACAGACCACATGACATTTTGGCTTGTATGATGAGTATGAGAACTACTAAAATATCTGTAAAGAGCGAGAAATACGTTTTTTTTTCGAATCCGGGTGCTGACAGGGAAAGCACCGTGTCGTACGCGATGATGAACGCTCGCTCCTCGAACACTTACTCGAGCTACATATTAAAATTACCTCCACATCGACCTTTTTGGAGATATTCTAGTTGTAGAAGATGGGCTTTCAAGCTAGCATTCTCACAAGACAAGCGATACAAATGCACAATAGAGGTTAAAAGTTTAGCTTATTTTCTTTACAACGACATGGTACTACCGCTGAAAAATCAAGGACTTTAGAGAAGTAGTAATCCTTTATATCAAAAAACCTTCTCAAAAAAGGTTTATTTGCGATATTCTGATTTTATGTAACGATAAGATAACTCTAACATGTAAAATTACCCTTTTACCAACAAACCGCCTGTGACGTTCAAGAGGCGGGTTACATTTTAGGAGTGGAAATTGATCTTTTTCCCCTCATACGGCGCTTCTATGCATGATATTTCAAAGAAAAACCAGTTAACATCACCAAACTTCTCAGATTTGGGCTATCCAATGACTTTTGAGATTGTAGCAGAGAGTCATAATGAAGTCCCAGCTATGTAAATGAAGCAAATTGATGTGAAACATAATTTATTCTCGTTGTTACAAGTGAATCGAAAATCTTTTACAAAAGATTAGATAATTTTTGGAATCGCAGAGATTCAAGCTTTTGAATGATTCTTGAGTGTTTGAAAGAAAGATTTGTTCAGCGGAAAAGACCTTCGAACATTCGTATAGCTAGTGCACGTCGCCCCTTAGGGGTTAATAACGGCATTGGTATTTTAGAGTTCACCTTCAAATAGCGTGAAGCACTAACGCTTTTTTACATGAGAAGGAATCTCACAAGCGAAGTTACTAATTCTTCTTTTCTACAGCGAAAGTTAGAAATGACAAACTGGATCCATCACTACAAGTGGTCAAGCAAGGTTTGTTTTGCAGCGCATTCCCGATTCTGTATAATCACATATGCGTGGTTGTGGCATAGAAATTCGCTTTTGACAAGTCAAGACTATTTCTATTACTTTACGCAATGTCTAGTGAGTGCCAATAAAGTAAGCCTAGCAGAGTGAGCAACGAAACAGATACACACAGCCGATTTGGATACCCTTTGACTCTTCAAACTGTGTTCTACCATTCAAAGAGAGGAAAATAATATTTGCAGGTGTACTTTTGGCAAAGCTTCGCGAATTGATCTGAAACAATTGACTAAGGATTTGCAAGAGTAATATTATAGAGAAGCTATATGAAAAATTCGAGCTTTCTCGAACAACAAACCCATAAATGAATGACTCACTTTGTGCAGACCCAAAAAATCCTTGAAGAGGTTTTCTGTTGCGGTTTGAGTAGTGCACTTCATATCTCTCGTACGATGGTAAAGATGCACTGAAATAACTTGCAAATATGAAGTCAATGCAGTTAGCTAATGAAAAATAATGTCCATAGAGTGTTTCACAATTTGTCAAAAGGAGCCAGCTTGGGCGATAAATTTCGTCATTGTTTCTAGATATATTTGATTGTTTTTTCACGTTCAAGCACTCTTTTTATCCCTCGTTTGCTAGTGACATTGCAATTACTCACAGAAATGGAAACCGAACTAAAGAGGATAGCGCTTTCAGCGTTGGTCCAAACTCTCCATTCATTAGTTTAATCATGCATCGTCAGAGGTGACTGCCTACCGCTTTATGAAGCTAGTGTTGCTGTACTTATCTAGATAATCTGGAATGAATTTTTCTACCACGAAAGCATGCCATGATGTAGTCTTGTGTGATGCACGGAAGCGATCCAACATCAACCTACCTTTTCTTGGCACCTGCAACATTGCTACAGGCCAAAAATTTAACAGGAGCAAAGAATCTGACTTTTCACACTCCTGAATTGAGCAGTCTGAACAATCTTTGTGTTTTTTTCTCTACGTACCGAACAATGTTTACGAAATTTGTCACTCACATGGCGAACAGTTGACGGCGATGAGTAGTAAGGATAGCAGTTTTCGGAATGATCATCATTTTATTCGCAGTTCCTTTTTTCTACCCAGTTGAAATTTATGTCTATCAAAGCGAGCTGCCTTTTTGCTGCAAGGCTATACAGCGTTCAATTCTCTGTTATGTTAGTAAGATAATGGGGCTTCTACATTTTGTTTCTCCTACACTCTGCTTTTGTAGGCTTCTCAGATGCTTGAAGTTTTTTTCGGTAGACAAGAATTTTCGATAGGAGTGCTAATAATCATCCAAAAGCTCAAACCGTCTTATGGGCAAGTACCGCATGGCAGTGTTATTCTAATTTCTGGGTTTCAGTTAAAGTCGCTTCCCTATCTTGTAAGTAAGTGTGAATTCGACAAAAGTCGGCCACGACCACTTGTGGCCGAAAATTTTTTGCCTGAAACAGTCTGCAGTTTTGAGAGCATTCGTCGAAGTCCCATAAAACATCAATATGTATAGAGGAGCGAGCTAAAGAAATTTTTTTTGCGTTTGTGTATGTAAGAAAACTGAAACAAACTTTTGTGATATGGCAGTGAGTCGTCGTCTAAAATTAGGTCTAATTAACAGTGTCACTCAGTTTTCTAGTACTGATTAGTTTTTAAATTGTGTTGAAAACCTGGTGGGCAGGGAATCTTATTCTAGCTACAGAATTGGAGAAACCATTAATTTATTAGGTATACGTGGCCTAGTGGTTGTATTGTTCGTCGCGGCGCGGGGCTAATTCACACACCCAACACTCTCCGACAGGAAATAATGAATGCCTATTGGTACGCCACTGCTAGACTGTCCTCGAGATTGCAAGAGAGACGTGTTCAACCAGTGTTCTATGGCGTTCAGGAAGTAGACGAAAAACAAATTGAGCCTTAGATACTGATATTCGCGCAGTCAAAAAATTTTGAAACAGATCTATCAAAAAGGAAGTTTCTTTTTTACTGCAAGACATGTTTTCAGTGAAAGGTTCAAATGTATCACGTTCGCGACGACGCGTCAGGTTCGTGAACATCATAAAATGTGATTTTCAATTGCTTTAGACTCTACAGATACTGGAAACCAGCAACGGAGTGTGTAGTGTGTGCGAGTAGGTGATGAGATACAGAAAGCCATAGTCTTAAATACGACAACTACACAATTTATATAATTCGATGGCTTTAGTCACGCCGATAATTGATGATTATTTCAATTTTCACCATCAGTATGCACTTTATTTACTATAGTAGAAGTGAAAATACTTAACGGCTTGAAGAAGTAATAGAAAAGATGTGATTTGGCATACGTGGCGTTAAGAGAAGTTGGCGCATTGGATGAAGAAGTGAATTGTATTTTATAACAATTGCTGACTTGAAAAGTAAGGTCACTTCGGATCGCGTGAAGGCTCTATATCAGCACCACGCTGAAGGTACACCTTATAGGAAGCTGACAATTTCTGATTCATCTGACTGATCCGTGAGAAATATCAAAAAAAGTTTTACGAGAGTAGGGATGACTTCAAGAGATTATTTAATACACATTAAAATAAATACCTCA
Organism: Parelaphostrongylus tenuis; assembly: GCA_019055375.1. Lineage (NCBI taxonomy): Eukaryota > Metazoa > Nematoda > Chromadorea > Rhabditida > Metastrongylidae > Parelaphostrongylus > Parelaphostrongylus tenuis. The sequence goes on along the minus strand of JAHQIW010000741.1, from coordinate 89,650 downwards.
CTCCTCAATACTTGGATCATATTACAATGTCAATGCAGTTCAGGAACCATCCAATGAACAGTAAATCTCGAGTAAGGCTTGTGGTAATATTCTTCGCATTTCTTTATTAAAGTTTATATCATCACTTTCCATTGACGAAACATTTGATAATCACTTTTACATAAGTTACGAAACAATATTCTTTAGAGTCAGCCTCAATTTTGGAAAATCTCACAACACTGATCTCAAAATGATCACAGCAGCTCGTCCAGTACTGATGCCTTACTTTATTTGAATAACTGTCCTTATTATCATTTTCAAGTTGAAGACTTCATCAAGAAGAGTAGTAATGTATTAATTACTAAATGAGATTCTTTTAGAGATATATGGACCAAGTATGATGAAATCCGAATAAATCCAGAGAAGCTTTACATGCGGTGAATATACTCTCCATATGTAGGTGTCAACCATTGATCATGCATGTTTTGATATTGTTGTCAACTTTGAATAATATTCAGTTTAGACAGTATTATCATAAAATATTCAAGAGTTTTATCCCAATTTCAATAATTTCTTGACAATAACATTGTTGTCGTTCATAATAAACCTTGTATCACATGGCACTAACGAAAACAAGGAACCTCGTTGATTATTATCCGGCACCAAATTTTCAACTTCATATTATGTTGATGTCATAGCTCATAATCTACTGAGTTTTCTTTATTAAAGCCCTTGAACGAATTTCGTCTTTTCTACAATTGTGACATTTTGTAGCATTATGAATAGAAAGACGATAAAGTGAGCATAATGTTGCAATCAAAAATGTAGCTAATTTCTTTTCTTTCTCTTCATTCTTTGATAGTTAAGAGAATAACTTGAGGTTGATGAGTAAATCTTATTCGGCTAACGTCTCAACGTCTTCGACATCTCCATAGTCAATAATTCAAGTCGCTTGTTCCGAGCCATTCGTCCTCGATGCATGTCTTCGACTTCGCTGCCGTTTAAGTCGAATCCTCTTCGATGGAATACTCCAGCAAAAATGTACATATGTAAGTAGTGTGTACTCCCCGGTAACATGCTCTTGTGATGATCCGAGAAAGATATCAAAAAACCTCTGCAGCATGAGTATGACAAGTCGGCGACAAATAAGTTTATTTTGTCCAAAATCTTATTCTATTGCGCACTTTTGGAAGTAGCAAAAAATTGAAGCCATTCGACTCAAGTGACGATTGACGTGATTGATTTCTCCTATGTTGAAAAACTTGTGAAAGTCGATGTGAAGTACAACCACAAGATTATTGAGTTACAAGTAAAACTTAGAGCCCACAGGGGTTTTCAAACGAACACTTAACATTTCAGGAGCTTAAGTGCTACCGACTGCGACACCAGAGACCTTGTTTTGCCTTCTCTCACTAGAATTCAGTACCTTTTTGCTGTAAAGTAGAAAAAAGTGTAAAGTTGAAAAAGATAAAGTTGAAGTGTTACTGAGAAACTGGAAAGGCCTGAGAGCTAGTGGCGCAGTGGATAGCACATGAGGTTCCGCAAAAGTTAGTCACTAGTTCGAAAATCAACAGAAGCTCTGACCTTGTCTCAGCATTGCTCATCTCAGTGTAGAAGTGTTTGCATAGAGAAATGTATTTGATTTTTCTATGGTAAAAAACTAGAGAACTTGGTCTGGCAAACTCAGCAAGGCCATCGTGACGGAAAACTGCACAATCTCACTCAAATAGAATACATCTGCACGCTCCTCATCTTCATAAAAACAATAGTTATTGTGCTTATCAAAAAGGTAATCCACGTTACATCATTAGTTGCTGCCCTCCGATAAGAGCGAATTTTCGAGAGCGTTTCCTCACCACTCAACATGGCCTGAGAAGGTTTTTCATGTCATATAAGAATTTTCCCATTGCATTCTGTCCTTAATCAATCTTCCTGTTGCAAAGGAAAGAGATTCTATTTACTGTGATTGTAATAAAATTTTGGTTTACAACATTTTGGACAATTCCCATAACCGACTGTCGATCAACCGCGGCATTGATTGTATATCTTCTTGATTTTCCTATTTAGCAAATACGACGTTGTTAAGTTAACGATCTAGTCATTACGGATAAACAGTACAATACATGTGGTGGTGTATTGCGCTGTTCATACATACTGAATTTATCATTAACTTGACAACCTCCTATGTGCTGAGTAAGGAAGTCAACGAGTTATTTTGAGCAATAACGCCGCCAAGATTTCAATATCAGATTTCAAATTCAAATCGCCTGTGATCTTCGTAATAAAGATAGGAAATCTACGGAGTAAAGAACAGTTATTCAAATCCACTGGACTCTTTCATGTTCCAGCCGTAATAATCAATCACAACACAGCAGTTTGTCAACTATGTGCAACTTCTTGCATTATTCATTTTCACACCTTTAATGTTTTTCGGTGGCGCAGCAGTTTGCAAATTTCGATTTCAAAAAATTCAAAAGTACAGAGGAAGGGGGGGGGGGGGGGACTGGCTGTAAGAAAAGCATCGACTCAATTGTACTGATTTTGATCTCGATCAGTGCTGTAGATACTTCGTGAGTCCACACGAGCAATAAACAGACTTTTACGACCCGCAAACAATTTCTTGAGGCCGCCGTTCTACTGCTCGGTCTACAAAGTCGAAAAAGGACGTAAAAAGGGTTTGAGAGACCTTAAATGGTTTTGATGAGCCAAAATGAAAGGGCTTTGGCTATCCATATATACCTGTGTATACATATCGTGAGAGATATGGATGCTGCGGTATAATGTTCATTTTGCAGCAAATTCTTTGATCGCGTTCTATAACGGGCACTACTGTTGAGGTGCTAAATAATAAGGACCTTATTATTCTGAAGGTGATTGCTGGCACAGTGGTTAGTAATGCAGGTCATCTTGAAACAAAGTGCTAGTTCGCTTTCCCCTCAATTATTTACTGCAATCACCTGTAAACTCCTTAACTTGGCTATTTTCGAAATTACAAAGTCAACCGGTCTTCTGCGACATGCAAGAAGAGAAGGAAATCTTTGAGCCGAAGTCAGGCAAATCGTAAAATGTTAGAAGACCTTCGTGACGATGAATGTGAGGAAACGTATCGAATGCTAAAAGTATTGGCATCCTCAAAGTGAAATATGATGACGGATCGCATGGATTGAGTAATCAAAAATAGTCAACGCTTTCTCTATGGTGTTTCAAAACAGTTTAAATCTCTTCGATTCTGCATCCGTTTTAAAGGTTATATGCCAAATGTTTACCGTTCATTCACATTCAAAAAATTTTCTTACAGTCTCACAGTAGGCATCAAAGTTGAAAAGAATAAAATTGACCGTAACTCAGACATATCAGGAACCATCGTCGCAGTTTTGTTGAGAAATTTTAGCCACTTGACTCCAGTATTTAGTTCCTTTAGGCAGTAATATCTTTAATACATGAAGATCTAGCACGTACGCAGCCGATCGGTGAGCGCTGTTGCAGTGCCGCTGCATAACTATGTACACCGACATACATCTATTAATCCGTGTGACGAAGAAAAATTGAAGTTTGCTCAAATTTTCTAAGATTATCGCTCGACTGTTCACCTCCCGGAAAGGTGAAGCGAAAAAAAAAGATTTAGGCCAGAAAGAACGTCCGCTTTATCGACGTGTTTAGAGGAATTTTCCTGTGAGAGGAAAGTGTTAATGCCCTGAAAAAAGAACGCTTTTCACCTTACAAACTTAGCTAAGAGCAAACCATACCAGCGATAACCATCATCTTGGTAGCAACTAGTTGCGCGGTGGCAGATTCTCTTGTGATCCACAAGGGTTAACGACTATCTAGTGTAAAAGCGACATGAGGAAGGCCCCAGCTAGTTCCACCGAGAGACACCAGTGTATACCATCGGCAGCACAGTTTTCGTCTGAGTACCTTGCTCGACTTTTGAGATGACTGATGAGAGCGATTAAATCTATCGTTCAACGGGATGCTATTAAAAAACGTAAAAAATAATTATTATCTTAACACGAAATGAAGACTCCTCATTCTGTACTCATGACACACCTGAGGATTTCTTCAAACATCATTTTACTAGATTTCTCAACGCTGCTGGTCAAATTCAAAGCTGTGCGGTAGCTCAACAAAAAAAAAAAAGAAATGTAGAAAGACCGACAGACGACGATTAAACGGCGGAAATCTTGTCATTCGTGGAATTAGTTTCCGCTTCGAAATGTTCTAGGCGTCGACTTTGTCGTACACCCATATGTCTACTACTTATTCATCTTGTATAAATCCTATCATTGCACTCAGCTGTTCTTCATTTCCAAATTTTGCGTCAAAAGAAAGCTGCTATCGTCAAGTAATACTTATCAACTTGTGCACCCTTTGAGAGCTAACTAGACGCAATTGACAAGTTGAAGGCAGTTATCAGCAATGAGAATCTCGATTCATGGCGCAAGTTGAAACAAACCGAAATGGATTGTGTTGTGGTTAAGGAAATCATCTCGGACGTGTACCTTGGGCGCTCACTGAATGGGGAACAGCATGCAGCAGGAGATAGGCACAAAAAGAATAATCAGCATGGGCAGCGTTCGAGTCTCTCAAAAAGGCCACTGGTCAGACAGCAAATCCCAATCTTAGTGCTCATTTTCCCAATTAAACAGTATTCACAATTCACTGTTAACGTGATTAAAGACTCAAATCACATCAAGAAATCTTCATACGACATGTAGCGCTTGAACTATGTATTCTGAAATTTGGATGGCATTCGCGTCTAAACAGCTTGTGCAGTTTAAATTCCCGGAAAATTTACCATTTTCGAGATCTAGAAATACACACATTGACAGCAAAATACAGGCGGACCGATGACATAGTGAGAAGATCACGTAACAGATGGAAGAGAAGAACAGTAAAGTGGACTCCAGGAGAATGCAAACGTCCTCTTGGACATTACTTAAAAGATGGGCGGACGTGATCGCAGTTAGCGTCATACTGTCTGCATTCTCAGAATAGCAGCGAGTTTGAATTTGCGGATTAGGCCTCGTGTACGTTACTATGTTCAAAATAAACTACTACCACGAGCGACAACTGCGCTAGAGATATGTCTTTCATCTCTCCACGATTCACAAACTATGACAGACAAGTATGGAAAGGACACTATTTTTGTTGAACGGTAAACGAAGACAAGTCATTATAGATGCATTTCAACGGTAACCGATGGACGAGAGCCGTTACCAACTGATTCCTCCAGTTATCAAGCGCTCTACAGAAAGACGACTAATCCTTTGGTCCGATTCCTTCACGAAAGGTACAGAAGAAAGATATGATGCTCAACAAATCCCTAGAGCGATGAGGACCCACTGAGCTACTCTTGTACGCGATAGGGAAAAACGGAAATGTTACAGGTACCCGCTCGAGTCACTTGACGATCAACGAGACGACAGGTGACACAGGTGATGTAAGGGCTTAGGTGGCACAGTGATTAGAGGTGCTCTGCGTCGCACACAAGGTCGATGGATTGATTTCGAGCTTATGATTCATCAAGCCTTTCATCCTTCCAGGTGAAGTTGTACCAGACTTGTTTGGAGAGTAGCAACATTGGCTCAATATACTGACAAGCCAGCGCAGGTCATTGTGAGAGGCAGTCATGCATTCAAATACCTCAAACAATTCTACTGAGATGACGAATGCATGCATCACTAGGGGATTTATCAACACCGAGAGCTTTATATTTTATTCTGCGATGTATGCATGAACTAACTGTCGGGCATTGCCATGGCCAAGGTTCACTCCTAACTAGGCTTAAGAACAGTATTGTAGAACGCCTTGATAGTTTTATAACGAATAACTAGATGAGATATCTGGCTAACGCAACAACATTCAGTAATATCTCCTAGGCATCGTTTGGACTGCAAACCAATGTGGTCGCTTGGAATTAGAGCACAAAGAGTATAAAACTTTTTGATATTGAAAAAATGTCGGTGTATTATGCAGTGATATGAAAAAAGAAGCGAGAGAAAGCAAAAAGTGGCACTCATCTCAAAAGTCCACTGCACATATGTTCCATCACTTTGAACGTATGTGAAATTGTGTGATATTGCAGGCTCCACTGGATCTGTTCCGTCTCCGCTTTGTTTTCAGGCGAGTATATCGACTCCTTGGAAGATAGAACTGAAAACCAACTTGCCTAACCTTTTACTGGTTTTCGTTTCATTTTTGCAACATTTATTGAAAAGCAAAATGGAATTTCCATCGTGAATCACTAAAGAAATCTCTTGGGAATCTATGTAGACATCTGTTGTATTGTACATATACCGTAGTCACATATTGATTGCCTTACTGAAGAGTTCAAAAGATATAAGACTGCCATTTTACCTTGTTTGATTCGAGGGATCAATGCACAGACTGCGTGATTAGTCGTTTCCTCCACCACCCTACTATTCCCAGGTTTTTCGGGAACAATTTCTCAATTTTTTTCTCATTTCCCCATCCCAAAGTGCCGCGTAATTCTCGAAATTATAGACATAGATAGTAATGAAATCAAGAAGACGATAGGATCTCAGAACTGACATACGTTTATAGATCGTTCTGGGCTCTTCCCTTAGATACTACTAGCGAGAACTACCGCAGTGATGCAAAAGAAGTATGCAAATTGTGACAATATAGGTCTTTATCATGCAGAGACCATATGTTGAGCTTGTGGCTGCTAATATGAAGCATACCTCTCTTTTTATAGACCTGTAATGTTAAGGAATATTGTCACCTGACTTGAGGTGATTTATTACTCGACGTCGGTTCCTTCAAGGAGGTGTATAGCCTCAAAAGATCAGCTGAACCGCGGATCTGTGCTGCCAAAGAGTCCTGGGGCAGAAGGAGGCGCCTGTCTAACATGTGGACCTAACTAGCGGCTTAATACATACATGTTATATCTATATCAGATTATCATTGTTTTTGAGCGGTGTCCATAAAAAGCTGTCGAATGGAGAAGTGTGATTCTAGGTTTAATTGTTCCAAGAGAAGAAAAAGAGTTATTGCTTCTAATTTTTACTTTCATGCATCACACGAGCAGTTATTGTGGTGATCTATTTTGAGAACACTCCGGGTGAAGCATGGGCGAATGATCAGATTTATGTGGATTTTTTTTTCAAGTTGGGATCAGCCAGAGAAAACTGGTTAATTTTGAGTCTCGATAACTCTGACTTCATACATTCGTTGGCGACCGCAAGTTTTTCATAGGCCAAATGTGCATTCAGTCACTTCTAACGAGGATTGATATAGTTGATTTGATTGAGCGCCCGAGATGATCAGCGTCCAGAGTTCAATCTCCCTAGTACTTTAAAGTAACGAAATTGAGATTTTTCAAAGAAGGATTTTTCTATGAACACGGCATCAATAAGTGATGTATGTTAATCTGGAAGCTTACGCTGTCTAACTGACAAGTGGTTTTTGATAATAGTGGTGGTAGTAGAGCGAAAAATTAACGTTTCGGCGACACCATCTTTTTCAGAACCCGGACCGTTGTACTTTTGTGCCCTATATGTATTCCGAGTACTATACCGAAATTTTAATTTTTCGTCTAGACTTTCTTCTAAACCCAACACAATGTAGACTACTCATTTCACTAACATATTCGTTTCACTAACATATTCGTTTTACGAGTACTGGATCGACCTATCAAAAACGATATAATGGCAGGAATTCTCATATGAACATTAGAAAGCGGAATCATATACGCGTTTGTGAGCTAATTAAATAAAACTTAATAAATTCATTGTCTTCATTCTTAAAAGACATGAACTTTTGTGGTAACTATGACGTTATCCCGAACATATGAACATTTGAAAATGGCGATGTCTGGCAGATGTTATACCGAATTATTAGTGAGAATGGTAAATGGGATTTTTTCGAAACAAAAACTTGAAACTCTTTGTATCCACCAAATAGAAGTAGCTCCCGATTCGGCTATGGCGCATGAAAAATAGTAATAGAGAAAGCCGTGTAAAATGTTGGTCATTCTTCATTCATGGAAATCATAATCTAGTTTTATGATTTTACTCATTAAGGTGCTGGCGTTACTCAACATGTGCATGAGTTGAGCAATGTACTTAGTTGTTGGAAAAATGTAGGAGACAATGAATAGGTGAAATATAAAAGTTGTTCAAATTCATATTCAGGCAATGTTCGTAGATTGAGAATTGTTCTTACAGATAATTTTTCTTAATCGACTGTGTTAGAAATCTCGTTTGAAAACATTGATATAATCTTAAAACTGTTTCAGTCCTTCTCAAGGTTTACCATGTTACTGGCTTATGTAGATTTCGGCAGTCTTTCAGAATTTTTCGATGCTCTCAAATGACAATTTCAAACAGTAGATTGAAGAGCAATATCTGTATAATCAATGACAGCCGCATGCCATCGACTTTGATTTGAAAGGGCTCAGACAAGATTTCACGTTGTCAAATTCTGATTGTCATCCAAATCACTATCGACTCAGAGGCAATGCTGTATGTGTATGCATGCTGCACCTTGTATAACAGCCATCTTGTATACAATAACATCACTAAGCGAGATTCTTCATTCTAGCGATGCTTTTTTGCAGAAAACTGGACGTGCACAACAACGAAGACGGAGAGTACAACGATGGCGAACGGCAGTGGAGAATCGAATGTAATCATGGGCTCCGAGAAGACGAAGACAGCATAATGTTAGCCTAGTTAAGCTCATTTATGAACTTCTGGTGTTAGCTGAATCATAAAAGTCACTGCATGAGAAACACTTCCTATTTTGATCTTTCTTCTTATTATAGAATTGGAAACTATGCTTAAAAATAACGCGGACTACGACGACTATTAAGCAATGGTGAAGTGCTAGGAATGCTCAATCTGATTGGGTCTTAGCATCTAGAATCTTGTAGCTCCATAACAGTTTCTATTCAATACTTTGACCTACAGGCATTACTCCACATCCAAGCAAGGCAGAGATTGTGAACAGCACCAAAATTATAACTAGACTCGTTGTGTGCCTCGCCATGTTTGAGGAAACATTCATTTTTGTCTCCTAAAAATCCAGCCAAATATTTTACATTTGGTCGGAAACAATTTCTACATCTTTTGTATCAGATCATCTATGAGACAACAACAAATTTGGCACACGGCACTTATTCGCGAGCGACGTCGGCCAGATTGCTCGTTGATTTTTTATAAGTCCTTTAAGGAATCTTTCCTTGTCAAATAGAAACAAAATCTTTCTAAACACGTTGCCACTCTTTTGCCTCAACGGCACGGAATCGTAAAGGTGAGATTTTACTGTACAAAGCCTTTTCATAGCCTTTACAGTAATGATTTGGAAGTTTAAATCTCGGGAGACCACTATGTATGCTTATTTTCTGGTAATTTTTTTCATATCGCTGTAGTGTTTACAATGAATTTATGTTTCACACGCACCGCTTGCTTTTGTTATTATGACGCTTATAATTCTCTGGAAAATTTAGAGCGACTTGCGCAGAGGTACGTGATTTCCGTTGCTCGATAAAGGTTTTTTTCCCCCGTTTTGCAAAACTATTGGAATTCTTTTCATTGTTATTTGAGCCAAATTGTCATGCGGTTTGGTAACGCATATTTGAATTCTTGTTTTGCTTTGATAGAATCAAGATTTCTTCTACTCGATCATATGCTTTTGGTTGACATATACGTCATTTATAGCGAATTACGGTGATTTACTACACAATCATACTGGATTTGCTAATCAGTCAATTGTATTAAAGTGGGCAAGGGTTTCGCAATAAATGTTTTGAGTTTTGATCTTTCCAAGTTTGTTTACAAGACTCAAAAGACATTACTCCAACTATAACTAAGTTCATATCAGTCATTCATTTATTTTCATTTATTTAAAGCTGACATTTGTGAGGAAAAAAACTGAGATCTCATGGATAGCTGAAGAATTCTGTGTGTGGAAGACCATCATTTTTGAGTAAAAGGCTTGGAACATTGGGATCATGCAAACCATTGGTCACACATATGTGTCCCCTAAGGAGTCTTCGATAGTTTATTACTATCCGCTTCATTTTCAAGACATATTTTTGGCTTTTTCTAAACATTTTAGCAATCACTCAATAGCCCAAATCTCGAAAATTTAAACGGTTTATTCCAGTTTTTGAAAGGCCTTTATATTACGCTGTAAAGGTGAAAATAAGATTTTATTGGAGACTCAAGCATTTTTACCCAGCAAACGTTTACTTATAGGATTAGTAACCCTTCAATAGCACAAATTTCGATGAATTTCATAGGGCTCCTGGTTTCCCAAAAGAAATTTTATTTTACTGCAACACTGAAATCAAGATTCGTTTCGAGTGTTTTCTTGAGACCACAGCTCTAAATTCAATATGCCTTGCAATCATTTTTGAGCCACGCATGTCAGTGGTCTGTCAATGAGGACTGACTTATAGAGCCCGAAACACGTGTTTCGGTCTTGCGATCTCGTCAGTCGGGCATTTATCCTTTTTCGTCTTTTGCTAATCTCTGTGGATGCTCCAGTCCCCACACTAAGAGTTAGCGACGACGAACGCTTTACACTTCATGTCCAGTGAAAAACTCACCAAACACAGAGTGTTATGCACTCGATTGCTCGTGGCTAGTATATTCAGTATATCATAAAATTCGTTAAGCTATAAGTCAGCCCTCATCGACAGACCACTGACATGCGTGGCTCAAAGATGATTGCAAGGCATATTGAATTTTGAGCTGTGGTCTTAAGAAAACACTCGAAACAATTTTATGACATATTGAATATATTAGCCACAAGCAATCGAGTGTGCAACACTCTGTGTTTGGTGAGTTTTTCACTGCACATAAAGTGTGAAGCGTTCGTAATCGCTAACTCTTAGTGCAGGGACTGGAGCACCCACAGAGCTTAGCAAAAGACGAGAAAGGGTAACTGCCCGACTGACGAGATCGCAAGATCGAAACACGTGTATCGGGCTCTATAAGTCAGCCCTCTTTAACAGACCACTGACATGCGTGGCTCAAAAACGATTGCAAGGCATATTGAAATTAAGATTGTATTTCACATGCGGCACGCACACCGCGCATCGGTATGTGGATGGATTTCGCAACTTTGGTGTCAAGCCAACTCCTTTCAATAGCCAATCGATAGCTTAAGTCTCGAAAATATATGGCGTATATGCTTTATGAAAAGAAATCTCTTAGCGCTGCAACAGTAGAATTAGAACTGTGCTGCACATTTAGGTACTTTTCTGTGGACACAGCTTTTCTCGCAGACTTTCAATAGCCATTTGATAGCGCATATCCCACAAATTTCAACGACATGCTTAGTTTTTCAGACAGTTTCTGTCTAACTTCAGCTTAGGAATAATGGATTTAACACTTGGAACGCATCGCACGCCACATGTGAATTGCGGCGCGCCAGCGACACGGCCTCGAGCGCGAAACGTTGTATCATTTTGACTGTAACAACGCATCTGAAAAGGCTTTTTGGAACCAAGAATACATTTGAAATTGCTGAGATCTGTGCGATGAAATGCTTGATGAAAATTAGAAAGAAAAGGTGTGACCAGTGAAAGTACTCGAATGTGGGATAGAATTCTGTTCTACTGTAACTACGCATTAGGAGAAGTTTTTCATAAACGTCCAAGCGGCAGGGTGACATTTTGAGATAAATGCATTTTTTCCTTCTTGCAGCGCTGTACCATAACTTTACGAAAAAGCCAATTACCTAATCAAATTTCTGAGACTTGGGATATAGAATGACTAGTAAAACTTTGGTGACGAGCCATATCGAAGCTTCAGCCGAGAAAATGAAGCAAATGAGTGTGAAGCACAATTTTATTTCCGCTGCTACGTACGGTGCAAAGTCTTTTCCGAAAATCAAACATCATGTCTTCAAAATCGCAGAGATTTAAGCTATTTATTGTTAACCAAATGTCTAAGAGAAAACTTTTGCCTAGCGAGTAGGGGTCAAACTGCTAGTAGCCCATAGGTTAAATCACGAAAAAGTTCAAACATGTGTTTGCTCCTCGAAAGGGCTTCCTTACAACGCCAAAACAAAAAGCCTTTGCGTTTGACGCAAGCGTACTCCGCTCTGGCCAAGCCTTCCAATTGTAAGTAAAACATTCGGTAGCATGAATTTCGGCGAATCCAACGCTGTGCTAATTTTCTGGAAAGATCATTCCACTCCAGTGCACTAACGAAAATACGAATAAGCTCCAAACACACCGCGTATTGCATCTCAGCCAAGGCTTATGAATGACCATGGATCGATACGCGATACACATGTGTAGGGCGATTTTTGTTACTGAATTTAAGACTTTTTTTGCTTTGATCAAAAAAGCCAAATAAAACATATGACCCTGATACTCGAAGATTTGTTCTATACGTTCATATGTTAGCCGTGCCTAGGTTTAGGCTTAATAGCGGGTATATTTGGCAACATGGTTTCAAAAGGAAAGGTCAATCCGTAGAACGATAGAACAAAGTCTTTTCTACAATTTATGTACAAAGAGAGATTGAGAGACAGATGAAGAATGAGGTGTTACTGAAAATTCGCAAATTATAGGGATGGCAACGAGAAGCAGAGTCAGAATTGGGTCTTAGATTAGACAGCTGTGAAGGCATTCAGAGTTGCTTTAATATAGGAGGAAATGCCTTTATGAAGTTACAATGCATCAATACGGAAAAGTTCAGTGGTCGTCGTTGAGAACACGAGTAATGTGGAGCTCACTACAAACTTCCTTACCTCTTTTTCAAGCGTTTCAGGTTTCTCATCAAAGGTGGATGTTTAAAGAGTGCCGCCATTTTCCGCAACTTCCGCACTACGTACCGTAGATCAAAATTTGTCATTGTATTCATCGTATAGTGAAATATTACTGTATCTGTGTAGCGGTTACGAACTCTTCAATGGTCTATCTCAATCCTGTAAATGTTTTTGAAAAATCACCTAAACGACAGCAAATTTTTTGTTCAGTACGGTCCTTTCTGAGGGTTTTGAAGTAATCCAAATTCCTTTTCCCACAGCAGCATTTAAAATTAATAATGATTTATTATAGATGAGCATTGAATGCGATTCCATTTTCTCCACTGAGCAGCAGTACTGTTTGTTTTTCACTTCATAGATTTGTTGCGGAATATTCACGGCAGTTAATTTCCAATTTTCAAGAGCTTTTTACTAACGGTTGCACATATAGCGGCCCAAGGATAATCTGAAAACGTTCATTTCACTGTGATTCTCAACTCATTGGTAAACGACATAGTTTTTGGAACAGAAAGTTCCACTCCTTCCAAAGAGCTAGCGCGAAGTCCTCGACATGATATGTAATAGATTGTGTTTTGTATATTTTTTGAATAGGCTAAGCGGAAGCACCGTCAGCGCTGTATAATCATAGGCCCTGTTATGAATTTCTTGTGAACGGTGATGGAAGCTGAATAAGCAGTTCCGTGCTGTAGCTGTTTTGTGCCCCAGCAGTTCCGTGTCATTCATTACTTTTCCACTTACTACCAATGCTATCATGAGATATGTGGTTTTCTCGGGTGTGGTGCAATGGTTATATGCTATGCGATACACGCATGGTCAATAGCTCGGTCGTCTGGCCAGTGCTCAGCAAGCTCTCCATTTATACAGGGTTGGCAAACTTTACCAGACTTTTCTGGGAGGATATTAGCACTAATTTGATACATCGGTAGACGACCACGAGTCGCTGTAGTGGCCAAGTATTCATTCAGCCACCTCCAGGGGGATTGATTAGGTCAAATGGCGCATTCCTTAGAAATTGATTACCGCTGAGAGCTTATTTTTTATAGTTTCCAGGTGTTTCGCGGGACACTTGAGCAAAGTCCTACATCCGTTCGCCTCTGAAAGCTGCCATTGAGCTGGTAGCACCAGATGATACACGCGTATAGCTCACCCGTGCAATGGAATGTTATAGGTGAGTTAAATCCTGCTTCGAGTACAGCGCACGTTTTTACCAGTTCGTTATTTTTTTATAATAAGAACTCTGTAAGAACATTAGTTCTTGAATTATCATCGAGTGATGGAATAGTGGTAACAGGTTACGTAAGAAAGTAACTATTTCAGTTCGAGTGTCAAGCTTTGGTTGGCTTTGGCACCTTTAGAAAAGCATGAAAATGTGCGTAAAGTTCTTAAAAAAGTTCGGAAACATATTCCAACAGAACCTCAGATCTGGTTGTGTGCTGTTCGTCTGGAGGGAATGCGACATGAAAGGATATGGTTGATAGTATCGTGCAGTAGGTATATTCTAGCGATCATTCTTCCAGTGGTGTGGTGAATGACTGAATTACGGGAAATTCAATCACGTGTGGTGTGTTGAGAGTTGTTCTGCACCTCATAATCCTGTTTTCTGTTTTTCTATATCCGTGGTCTAGGCTTTAATATCTTTAAGTGCAAATATGGTGAAGTTGAATCAAAAACACTAGATGAAGCTTTGACTTCGAACGGACCGGTTGACACTCACTTGTCAAGCCATAATGTTAGCCATTTGGAGATCTTGTGTTCACGAGGCTCTGCGTTTGGTTTATGAAGTAGATGAGCATTTTTCCCAGTTAAGGCTGCTTTCTGCGAATATTATCTTTATTAATACTGGATTTGATTTGGGATTGACTAGGCCGTCACGTTATTGGCACTGGACGAAGTCAAATACAAAAAGTAACTTGGCTGGAGGATGCAGACTCTTTTGCAAAACAAGGTGAGATAATAGATTCCTAAATGGCTACGTAGACAGAATTTAGACTCTGAGACGTCTAAGTGATAAATAAGACCATATCAGTATGCTAAAGATCACGCATCCTCAGGTAGTTACCGTCGAGGAAGTAGAACTCTGTGATTCCGGATTTCGACCGTATTTTCGAGAGCGCTAGCATTTGCCTGTGTGGTATACGCCTATGTTTTGAAAAACATCGAAAAAGGTAAGGGCAATTGGCTTGCAGCTGCTCATTTCGTAAATGCACACAGAACAGCGTTTGCTTTTTAGGTACCTTTCCGTTATCTGAGCGTCATTTCGACCCTTTGTAACAGACGCATTTTTTGTTTCTTTTCAATTTTCAAATAACTGCTCGATAGCACAAATCAGAGAATTTTGAATGGTGTATCTCATCTTCATAAAGTCCTCTTATCGCGCTAAAAGAGCATCAATAAAATTTTGTTTCTCATTCAAAAAATTCACGCTGACCAAAGCTTTTCCGGCCTTGTTTTACCAATCAATCGATAAATCAAAATCTAAGAAATTCATTAACCTATTGGTTTTCCTAATAGACCTGTTATTACGTTGTCACAGCCAAGGAAGATTGGTTTACTAGCTCGGTCGCGTGTCCAATGCTCTGCAAGCTCTTCATCCCTATAAAATTGGCGAGCTTTGCCACACTTCTCCGGGAGGATACTAGCACTGACGTGATTTATCAATAGACGATCGTGAGTCACTGTGGTGGTCAGATATTCATTCACTCACCTCCACATGCCTGATGAAGTCGTACGGCGCACTCGTTAGGGATTGATCAACGCCTGAAGATTATCCTTTTTCACGCTTTCCAGGTGCTTCGCAGGACACCTGAACATATTCTTACCTCTGTCCGCCACTGGAAAGCTGCCACTGAGTTAGAAGATATCAGATGATGCACGCGTATTGCTCACCCGTGCAGTGGAATGTTGTAGGTGAGTTCATTCTTCAAATACAGAGTACATTTTTACCGCTTCGCTATTTTTTTATCATTAAGAGCATCGTAAAAAGCTTAACTCTTGAATTATCATCGAGTAATGAAATATTAGTAACAGGATACGTAAAAAGGTAACTACTTCAGTTCGAGTACCGAGCTTTGGTTGGCTTTGGCACGTTTGGAAACTTATGCAAATACGCGTAAAGCTCTTAACAAAGTTTGAGAACATATTCCGACAGATCCTCAGATCTGGCTGTGTGCTGGTCGTCTGGAGGGAATTCGATATGAAAAGGATATGGCTGATCGTATCGTGCAGAAGGTATATTCTAGCGATCACCATGTCAACGGTGTGGTGATTGAGTGAATGACGGGATATTCAATTCTGTATGGTGTGCTAAGAGTCGTTCTGCACCTCAGAATCCTGTTTTCTAACTTTTTCATATCCGGACTAGGCTTTAACATCTTTAACTACAAGTATGCTGAAGTTGAATGGAAAACACTAGATAAAGGATATCTATGACTTCAAACGAGCCGGTTGACACTCATTTGTCAAGCCATAATGTTAGCCATTTTGAGATGTTGTGTTTACTAGGCTGTGCTTGGTTCATGAGATAGATGGGCAATTTGCTCAGTTGTGACTTGCTTTCTCAAAATTTTATCTTCGTTAATATTGAACTCGATATAGGATTGATTAAGCCGTCATATCAGCGGGTACTGGTGCAGAAAATCAAGAGAAAAAAGCAACTTTGTTGAAGGATGCAGACTCTTCTGCAATACAAGGTACGACAATATAATCTCTTAAGGTTACGTAGATCAGATTTTAGACGCTAAGAAGTCTCAGTGATAAATAAGACAATGTCACTGAGATAAAATTGGGAATTCTCAGGTTGTTGCAGTCGAGGAAGTACAATTTTGTAGTTGTGGATTTGCCCCTTTTTCAGGAGCGCTGGAATTTGCCTCTGCGGTTTATGTCCGACTTTGAAGAACATCGAAAATGTAAGGGCACTTGGCCTGCAGCTGCTCATTTAGAAAAAACACACGAAACAACGTTGGCTTTCTTTTTCTGTTTTCCTACTTCATATATTGGTTGAATTCTGAGGCATAAATCGTATCACACTTAGCGAAAACTACGAAGCACTTCTTGCCGATGAAATCAATCCTTGTCCGCAAGCTGAAGATCTGTGTCTATATTATCCAAGATCGACATGGTTACGTGGTGATGTCTCTGGAGCTAGAGAAATCTTTGCTAAGTTATATCCAAGATTAGATTTCCTAATTTATAAGTTTTGCCGGAAAGTTCTTATACAAGAGTATGAATGTAGGGAGTAAAAAGGGGCTGTACACGTCGGTACCTATGATTTGCGATGAAACTTTCATTATATGTGAATCCTATGATTGTTTCCGATGAAGCTGCCTACTCTTCTGTGAATTTTTATAGATTTCGAGCGCAACCCCAACTCTGGGACATTTGGGTGGCTGCCGTTGAGTTGGAGTCAGAGAGCAATGAATTTACACGTGTTCGTTGTCTTACTAGAAAAGTTCGGCGCAACGCACCTTCTGCACAGTTATGGATGAAGATTGCTTGACTTGATTAGTGTCTGGATGATCTGGAGAGGGCAAGACCAGAGGAGGACTTGAGAAGTCGGCTATTTTCTAGTTTTTTATTTTTTACTGTTTTTTTTATTTTTACTGTTTTTGTTACTGTTTCTGACAGATTCGAGGAGAAATTAGATGTGTCTGTGGTGATTCATGACCGAATTTAGGAAGTTCAAACTCAGCTCTAGGCAATCAGATCTCGCAGAACTTCATATAATGTTGGAACAAATCACTATTCAAGAGAATCACCATGACGAAGTTAGAAAAATATTACCGAAGGGGTGGGTTTGAGCAGATTTGAGGTCATTTATGAGTATATTTTTTTGCTTATTTGAGATGAAAAAATGCCCTAGTGCTGCTCCTTTATGGCTATTACTGAGTCGTTTGGAGAGTCACAAAATCAGATAATCAAGGAATGATCTGATTTGGAAACGGCTGTTCAACTTTTATGTTTTTATTACATCTCGTGCATTCTACATTTTACAGTTTCTAATAAACACAATGTCACATTCGCTATGTATCTATAAATTTATCGTGACAATTAGTGAAGCAGAGTGATTAATAGCCCACCAACACACTCCGTCAGTCAACAACGAACGATCTATAGAACTCTACAGCCAGGCTATCCTCAAGAATGTAGGGGACTCGCTCAACCTGTATCCTACAACGTTCAAGAATTTGTTCTGCGAGCACTTTGAATGGGGGACTGGAGCACTCGAGAGAATTGGCTAAAGACGACAGGTCTGCCTGACTGAAGAGGCTGTTAAAGCTAACGTGTCTTGAGCTGTACTTGAGCTAATGAACAGACTACATGACATTTTGGCTTAAATGGTAATTTTGAGAAGACGCACTGAACGCTAGAAGTGTTGGGATCCGCACAGTGCGAAAAAGAAACACTGTATGGACAGATCAATAAACTGCCTAAGAAAGTAATTAGTGGATAAGATATTTAATTAATAATTGGAATATTTAAAAAGTCTGACTCCTAATTTTCGCTTTTGTTATCACTTCCTCAGTGGTAGGGAGCTTCGTTAATTCGGAATTGGGAATTGAGCCTGTGATGTATTTTTACGCAAGAGGCAACTTTTGCATCATTCTGAGCTACACCTTTCAAAAATACCATCAACCGGTGTCGACTTATACTTACGGCACTTTATTGATCCGCCTTCACAATGGGTTTTTTTCATTATGCGGATAGCAAAAATTCTAGAATTAAAATCGTTTTTCTCGTCCGCCTCTTTGTACGTCGTAGTATACTAGTTGAGCACAACTCCTTGCAATGTCAAGGATAGCCTGTGTGTTGCATTTCATGGGAAGTTCGTTGTGTTGACAAAGTCGACCAAATTATCGACAAAGTCAGTCAGTCGATAGGCCGACGGAATTCGGACGTATCGTCGACTTAGCAGACCTATGCTCGATGCGCGGAGCGAAGACCATTGGGCCGACCATCATTCACCAGCGGGCGGTGGCGGAGAGCGGTCGGTCCATCTCCGTCGTCTTGTGGTCATTCTTCTTGTTGGCTTAAATGACTTCTTCTGCTTTATCGATTGTTCTCATGGGGCACTGATTCATAGTTACAGTCTCGGGTTCTTCCAACTGTTGATCGCATGTCGATTCTTGTAATTGCTAGATTGACCCATTGTGTGCGTCATCATTATCGTTCACATTTCTCACGTGCAATGTATAGAATGCACACTGAGTTGATATTTAGCGTGAAAAAGAGAACGTTTCGAAGAAATACGAGGAAGCAAATCTACGTCATAGAGAACTATGGATATTTGTATCAAAAGACGAAACATTGGCGGCAGCAAAGTGGAGAAATTTTGAAAGCCGTTGTCAATAATATACCGAATCCGATATAATTGGGGTTGCTTCAAGCCTCACCATTATTATGATTGGTTTTCAGATCACGATTTTTGCTAATGGAAACGATACCACTTTGTTTGGAATGTCAATTATGGATTTTGTCCTTTTCTGATTTACTTTCATTTATCCACAGTGTGATCGAGTAGGATTGTTCCCATACCCAGATCTCCGTGTCGACATTCCATTGTTCTAAAGAGTCAAATGTGAATAAACTATATTGTATAGGTTCGGAGGCTCTCCACTGTATAGCCTTATCAAGATTCACAGAATAGAAATGGAAAGATACATGACCAAAAAACAAGGCGCGTCAATGGACGTGATTTCCGCATTAGCTGCTTTTTGATGCTCTAAACTTTCCCAATCATGGGGTCCGCGCTTTACGCACTTTGAGACCGCTTCCATTTATTCCTGTAGTTTGTAAATATGAAAAATATGAATTCTGTCTGGGTAGACCGTACTCGTATGTGAGTAGTGTTCTACATCTTCACTTCTCTCGCTGCCCAGCAATTATGTGTAGAGATCGTTGAATTCGCGTCTCCGGTTTGGCTACTCTGAGTAATGCCGATGCCTGCTTCAGTTGTCGGGGATTGGAAGCATTCGTAAGGAATTCCTAATCTTTATTCCCATGTAGGGCTCTCAAATGACAATCATTAGTCTTTAGAAAACAGGGAGTAAAATTCCAGCGCATTTATGTTTTTTCCGTTCACGTTGCTCTATACTCCTTATCTTCCCATATCGATATAGGCTGTCCTCTACCTCCCACAACTGGTGCTGAAAACCATTGTTATTATGAGTATAGCAGAAGAAGTTCAGTGTAACAAAAGCAATTTAGCGCAAAGACTTTATTTCTGCATGATGTTTGGTCATGAATGGTCAACGTAATCTTCGAACTAAGAAGATTACACAGAAAACAGCATCAGAAAACTTCTAGGAGCTTCCCATAGTCTTGCATCGGATGCTCAATTTTTGTCAGCCATAATATATATGCCATTGTGAAAAGCGGATTCGTTTCATGCGGGTAGCTCATTTCACTCGATGACAGTTTCTTGATCATCTTATCTAAATGGAATATTTATACAGAGAATGCCGTGGTCAGATTCAAAAGTATGGAACAGTACTGACACTGAGTTAATTTTACCTTGTTCAAAACGATGTGATTGGTGTTCGCGTATAGGAGATCACCTCAAACGAAGTTAGAAATCGAAGACGAATGCATGGCGCATCCCTCAGGCATTGATCAACGCCGAGAGCTCTATTCTTTATATCCCTTATTGTTCTATTAGTTTTTCTTTCTCTACAAATCTGGTTGTTGTCAAAGGACTGTGATATGTTGGAGAATGTTTCAGTAGCTAGGACAAACACAGGAACACTGCCGTCATATCGTCGTTCGCCATCGAAATGAAATAGGTTACTGCGGAAAGATGTCCCGGCAGACACCATGCATTGACCGACTACCTCACATTGCAAAGTCGTCAGACAACATTTTGAACTCGGCTGGAGCACGCTACCACAATAAATGTAAACCCTAATATTGCTCCATCAAATTAGCATCATTTCCAAGCTATGAAGCAGCTTCTGCGGGACAAAAGTTCAAAACCACAACAAGCTCAAAAGCGATTTCTTTATCTTCTTTGCACGCTATCCTCATTCTTTCTGGACAGAGAGAATTTGAATTCTTCCCAGCAAACGGTTGCATATCATCGACCATGGTAGTGATCATGCTGTCAGTTGATTGATTTCGTTAAATAACTAACAACTGGATCAACAAAAGTGTCAAAATGCAAACGAAATCATGGCACAACCCAATATATCCAGAAAAGTCGGCCTTGATCTAGTCTCGGCGTACGTAGTTGATCATTTTCATGCATTAATAGGCTGAAATGAGGTTACTAACATATATTATTTGGCTAACATCTTGGCATCTCTGTGTTTGGTGTCGTATTTTTCAATGCGATGGTCCATAGGTGAATTTTCATTCATGCTATGTGGGCATTCGTCAAACTATCAAGTGGAATCTAGAAAAAATGCAAGCAAATTCAGAATTCAGCCCATTGTATATAGCACAGAAAAGGCGATGAACGATTGGCTAGTGCTTTTCAACGGTATAATAACCTACTTCAGTATAGTGGAGTCGTTAACAGGTTTTCCTGTACTTGAAGTAAGAAGTTCATGTGACACCCTTTTATAGTCTTCGCCAGCCACATCATTTGTGCTCGATAGGAAATTGACTAGTTTTGAAGACTGTAAGAATACGAATTATGTGTTGAAATGAGTGATCTTGAAATTGATCATAAAGTCACTGCTTTCCTCTACTGCAATTTCAAAGTTGATTTTTCGAAGATCACTTATCCCGAAAATGGTAGAATAGCTTACCCTTGTCAACTACCCTCTAAATTCACTAGAAGAAGCACTCAAATTCTATGAGTAGTTTTTGTTTTTGCAGCTTTTAAACATTTCAATGAATTAATGTAATAAAATCTAATGAATCTCTCGCAAGGGAGCGTTCAGAATCTTTTGAACGACTACATTATTATCCATAACTTTGGAATTTTTCGTGAGACAAGAGGCCGCTCTTCATGCAAATCACCATTTTCTTTTCTGTTTCTACTCACCAACTTCAGTTGCGGATATGAGTAACATCTAAAAAAGCAAGCAGATTCATTGGAATTAATTTCAGAGCACTCAAAATGTGAATGCCTGCAGATGGGATTTGGTCACTTTTCGATAGGCGATTGAGTGAGTTTTTAGCTGGAACTTCAGAGCGGCGCTGCTGTAAAATCAATACCAGCTACAAATCCAAGCCTTATTATATTATTTATTTCACAGCAGAAACTCGGCCTGTAAAAAATGTATGTGGGAACTTCTCAAGTAAGTAGTAAGCACAAATTCATCACATTGTGCATTTCAATGAGAAAGCCTTTTGATACACAGCAAAGGCCCAAAAATGAACCGAAAAGGGGAGTGCTTCGTAATTAAGCTTGACCTCGAACCATACCTCAGGCTAATCTTTCCGGCCTGAGTTAGGCAAAGGCCATTGATGCACTGACCTTAAGCGGCTGCTCTTAAATGATTAATTGATAGACACAAAACATCAAAACGGTGAGTGTTTGAAGTATTTACTATTCGATCCAAAATTAATTTCTAATGTTTTCTGCTAGGGTTATGGAGGTTTGCCTTAAAGGACTGTGGATCAATATAATCTTTCTAGGCTCTGAAGAACCGAAACGCCGAAGACCCGCCGAAACGTTAGCCACCCCGAATATTTTACATTCACGCTGCATTATTAACTGTATTGTTGCATGCTTCGCTAGTATTCAAAAAATATTATCAATAACACCTCGGAACGGCTAAACAGAAGCAAATACTCATTTCAATATAATATACTGCTCTCCACTCTGATTGTTCAACACCCATATGGTTGCCAGTTTATTGATAGTGTACTGCCACTTTGAACATCGATTAGATAAGAATGATTGTCTCATGAATATCAAAGTTCACTTTCAATTTCAGCTGACAGTGACCGTCACCGTGTACAAATGCGAACCAAATGGACCCGATCTTAACATTCGAAGCGCTCTGTCCACAACATTTTGCCACATCGACCTCGACCAATTAGCCATGATGATGTTCGTAGTCTATATAGAACTTTTTTTTATGAAACGAAGTTGTGCAACTAAGAAACCGTCCAAACCGTGAGAGTTCCTGAGAGGGACAAGTGTTCGCTGTTGATAGCCCTTGCAATATCGTGGCATTTCATCCCCGCCGCACCATTCGCCACTGCGGGGCAAATTCCCGTCACCGTGCTACCGACGATAATACAGGTTTCCACCGCAGCGTTTGCTAGAAACTATAGATCTCAGAAACACTTCTTCTTCTGTGCACAAACCTAAGCGTGGAAAAATCAAAACAATGTAAACTTCACCTATTAACACACTGAATACTATACTTTTATTCTGAAAGTAAAATATGTATAACATTCAAAAAGTATTCTCAGTTTGAAAGATTTTGATGTAATGGCTCTGTGATAGTTAACCTCAAACTCCGATATATTTTATAATAAGTTTCTAGAAAATGTCTTTGTTTGCAAAAAAAGTACACCTCTGCTTTTTGAATGCCCCTTATAGTTCGGATTGAAATTTCCTGCATGAATGTCCACTGCTGGAGACTTACGCTCTTTCTCTGGTTCCATTAAGAGCTGACATCGCAGCGGTTCGTAAGTGGTATTAACTTGAAGTTGACCCAGAATGCTGGAGATCACAAAATCAGGCAAGAGTGCCCTCCGACCTTCGATTTCGAGAACATCGACGACCTAGAACGTAAATCTTCACTATTTCGACGAGTGTGTCGGAAGTATTTTCAACTAACATATGTGAAATTTGTCAAGTTAGGTTAGCTTTAGAGACTGAAGATATAAGAAAAAAATTGCTACTCATCTCATACTTCTTTCAGAATTCACGAAAAAATGGAATACCTAAGTTGTAAACTCACTGTTTGCATTGCAAAACGTTGTGCAATGCCTTAACAGCATCCTTGCTGGTTGCAATACCAGGGACTACGGCAGAGATTGCTTTGTTTTCTGTGTAAACCGCGATAATAGGTAAGTTGCTGGGCCCGCTGGCAGTGAACGTCCTAGTGCTCGCTGCAAGGAAATTTCATAGTTTTTGTAGCAAGTGGTTGTAAATTAATTTATTGAATACTTCAAAAATTGGCTCTCCTCGTCATAACCATTAAATAACACTTTCTTTTATAATATAGATAATGTCACGTGGTTGAAAATAGACCTTGTTTGGCCGATATTACGATTAAGTCGATCGTCCACGATTATTCGTTTTCGTCGTCGTTCAAGTCGACTCTTTCTCGGTGGAGCACCGCCCGAATGGAAAAGCTCACTCGGTAATGTTCATTGATATGAACTGTTCTTATACATAATGTTTCTCAATCGATTGTTTTAATAATCTCGTTTGATAACATCAATCTATTCTGACAACTGTTCCAATTCTTTCCAAGGTTAAGCATGTCACTGGCTTATGTAAATTTCGGCTTTCTCTCAGAATATATCGATGCTTTCAAGTGACAATTTCCAAACAGCAGATTAACGAATTTCTATATAACCGAATGCCATGGCTTTGAAAAAGCTCAGACAACATTTCACGTATTAGGTTCTGGCATGTTGTCATTTGAAACCACTATCAACTTATAACTATTGCTGGCAACTGTATATTGTATACGATAGCATCGCTAAGTGAAATTCTTCATTCGAGCGATGTTCCTCTGCAGAAAACTGGACGTGCACAACAACTAAGCGAAAACCACAACGATGGGACAGTGGACAATCGAATCTAATCATGAGCTCCGCGATGACGATGAATCCAAAACGTTAAGCCATCAAGGTCCATTTATAAACTCCTGGTTTTAGCTAAATCATAAAAGTCGCTGCATTGAAAACTTCTTAGTTTTATCTTTCCTCTTATACAGAGTTAAAAATCTTGCCTATAGGTAGCGCAGACTGCAACAACAATTAAGCAATAATGGAGTGCTGGGCATGGTCATTCTGATTACAGCTCTTAACTATCTAAGAGTGGGAATATTTGTAGATCCATAATGATTCCTATTCATTACTTTGACCTCCAGGAATCACTCCACATCCAAACACGGTTGAGATTGAGATTAGCAACAAGATCATAAATGGAGCGCTCGAAGGTCCTGCCTTGTTTGTAAGAATAATCATTTTCCTAAAATATAATAAATATCATAGACTCAACTTAGACTAATGTCTAGATCTTTTGTGTGAGATCATCAACCAATAGATTCGGCACTCGGCACCCATACGAGGGTAAGGAGTGTCTGGTAATTACGCGTGACCTCAAACCACACCTCAGGCTGATATTTCCGGCCTGAGTTAGGCACAGGCCACTGATGCACTGAGCCTAAGCGGCTGCTCTTCAATGAATAATTGATAGACACAGAACGTCAAAACGGTGAGTGGATTATTGTAATGAAGTTTTTACTATGCCATCCAAAAAATCGTTTCTTACGTTTTCTGCTAGGTTTAGGGAGGTTTTGGACTTGGTACATTATGGATCAATATGATCTTTCCAGGCTCTGAAGAAGGCGACCCGCCGAAACGATAGCCACTTCAAATATTGTATATTCAAGCTGCATTACTAACTGTATTGTTGCATGCTTCGCTAGTATTCAATAAATAGTATCAGTAGCACCTTGAAACGGCTAGACAGAAGAAAATATAATTTACTGCTCTGCACTCTGATCGTTCAACAGCCATATGGCTGCTAGTTTATTGATAGTGTACTGCCACTTGAACATCGATCAGATAAGAATGATTGTTTGATGAATATCACAGTTCACTTTCAATTTCAGCTGACAGTGACCGTTACCGTGTACAAATGCGAACCAAATGGACCCGATCTTAACATTCGAAGCGCTCTGTCCACAACATTTTGCCACATCGATCTTGACCAATTAGCCATGATGATGTTCGTAGTCTACATAGAATTTTTTCTTTACAAAACGAAGTTGTGCAAATAAGAAAGTATTCCAAACCGTGAGAGATCCTGAGAGGGACAAGTGCTTGCCTTCGATAGGCTTTGCAACCATCGCACATGGCATATCCTCACTGCCCATTCATTTGGGACAAATTCCCGTCACCGTGCTATCGACGATAATGCAGCTTTCCATCGCAACCGCTGCAAGAAACTATAGATCTCAGAAACACTTCTTCTTCTGTGCACTAGACAACTGGAAAAATCAAAGTAATATTGGACAGCTATCTTTCTCTTACTTTCAAAACCTTCAAAACTTCACCTATTAACACACTGAATACTATATAATTCTGGATGTAAAATATGTATAACATTCGAGAAGATATCTCAATTTGAAAGATTTTGATGTTATGGCTCTATGATAGTTTTCCTCAAACTCTGAGATATTTTATAATAAGTTTCTAGAAAATATCTTTGTTTGCAAAAAAAGTACGTCTCTGCTTTTTGAATGTCCCTTATAGTTCGAATTGAAATTTCCTAAATGAATGTCCACTACTGGAGACTTACGGTGTTCTCTGGTCCCATTAACATCTGACATAGCAATGGTTCGTAAGTTGTATTAACCTGAAGTTGACCGAGAATGCTGGAGATCACAAAATCAGGCAAGAGTGCCCTCCGACCTTCGATTTCGAGAACATCGACGACCTAAAACGTAAATCTTCTTCACTATTTCGAAGAGCATCTCGGAAGTATTTCCAACGAATATGTGTGAAATTTGTCAAGTTAGGTTAGCTTCAGAAAGTGAAGTTCAGTGAAAAAACTTGCAGCTCATCTCATACGTCTTTCCAGAATTCACGAAAATGAATGAAATGCCTAAGTTGTAAACTCACTGTTTGCATTGCAAAACGTTGTGCAAGTGCCTGAACAGCATCCTTGCTGGTTGCAATACCAGGGAATAGGGCAGAGATTGCTTATTATCTGTGTAAACGGCGATAATAGGTAAGTTGCTGGGCCCGCTGGCAGTGAAGGTCCTAGTGCTCGCTGCAACGAAATTTCATAGTTTTTGTAATGAATGGTTCTAAATTAGATTTTTAATACTTTCGAAACCGGTTCTCCTCGTCGTTAATATTAAATAACATTTTCTTTCATAATTAGCTAATATCACGTAGTTGAAAATTAAACTTTATTCGGCAGATATTTCGACGTCTTCTTTTCTTCAGAGCCGATAATTCGAGTCGATCGTCCACAATTATTCGTTTTCGTTGTCGTTCAAGTCGACTCTTTCTCGGTGGAGCACCTCCCGAATGGAAAACCTCACTCGGCAATGCTCACTGATATAGAATTGTTCTCATAAATTAATGCTTCTCAATCGACTATTTTAGAAATCTCGTTTGAGAACATCGATCAATTCGGAGAACTGTTTCAAACCTCTTTAAGCTTTAGCATGTCACTGGCTTATGTACATTTCGGCAATCTTTTAGAAATATCGATGCTTTCAAGTGACATTTCCAAACAGCAGATTACGAATTTCTATATAACCGCATGCCATCGTTTTGAAAAGGCTCAGACAACATTTCACGTATTAGGTTCTGGCATGTTGTCATTTGAAACCACTATCAACGTATAACTATTGCTGGCAACTGTATATTGTATACGATAGCATCGCTAAGTGAAATTCTTCATTCGAGCGATGTTCCTCTGCAGAAAACTGGACGTGCACAACAACGAAGCGAAAACCACAACGATGGGACAGTGGACAATCGAATCTAATCATGAGCTCCGCGATGACGATGAATCCAAAACGTTAAGCCATCAAGGTCCATTTATAAACTCCTGGTTTTAGCTAAATCATAGAAGTCGCTGCATTGAAAACTTCTTAGTTTTATCTTTCCTCTATACAGAGTTAAAAATCTTGCCTATAGGTAGCGCAGACTGCAACAACAATTAAGCAATAATGGAGTGCTAGGCATGGTCATTCTGATTAGAGCTCTTAACTATCTAAGAGTGGGAATATTTGTAGATCCATAATGATTCCTATTCATTACTTTGACCTCCAGGAATCACTCCACATCCAAACACGGTTGAGATTGAGATTAGCAACAAGATCATAAATGGAGCGCTCGAAGGTCCTGCCTTGTTTGTAAGAATAATCATTTTCCTAAAATAGAATAAATATCATAGACTCAACTAGACTAATGTCTAGATCTTTTGTGTGAGATCATCCAAACAACAGATTCGGCACTCGGCACCCATACGAGGGTGACGTCGCCTTGGCTGGTCTTCAATTTTTTCTGGTTTCTTTTCAGGTGCTTCAAAGATCTTTAACTCTCTTAATTCGGAACAAAATCTTTGAAAGCGTATTTTGTGACACATTGTGCTGAAGCGATGCTCAAAAAACCAGTTATCGAGGTGAGAAAATCTCTGCCAAATCTTAAATGAAAAAGGACTGCGTGGAGAGCGACAAGTTAAAGAAAAATTCCAGTGAATGCGACAATTTCTCAAGTTGCTCGGCTTATATTCGGTTCCCGCCTTCTTATTTCTGATGCTGCGACAATCGACAAAGCGCCTGAATCACAACTACAATTCTGAGAAAAAGTCTTCCAAAGGAGATATTGATTGATAAAAGCGAAGCGCAATTCTTATTGTAAAACTTGGTGACAAATTTCTGAGCAAAAACTGCGTTTGTGAAATTGATGTTCTTTTTAGCCTCATACATTTAGCACGCTCATAAATTATAGTTTTAACGGAGTGGTCGACTGGTAGCCTGGTAGCCAAATTGACTAAATCTATAGATTTTCAATATTATGGTGGAGAAATAGGAGTGTAATTAGATGTTAGCAAAAATCCACCAATATGAGGATGTTAACGGTAAAATCGTTTAACGATTGGGTCCTAGAATAAACAGCTGCATGAAGACATCAAATGTTGCCGTGAGATAGGACAATATTTTTATCGATAAAATTGCCAACGTATTGGAACGGGAAAGCACAGTGGACGATGTTTAAGAATGTAGTTGATGTCGATGATATGCAGACGCTTCCCTGTTCGTCTTTTCAAACGTTTCTAGGTGGATATTTACAGAACGCCGTCTTTCGGCATTTTCTGCCCGATGTGCAAGGCAAAACAAAATTTGTTATTGTACATTTCATAGTGAAATCTCATTTCTTTGTGTAGTGGTCACAATCTCTTTAGTGGTCTCTCCATTTCTGTAATGCTTCTGAAAAGTCGTTTGGAAAGTCTGGAGTTTTCTTCACTACACTAATTGATCAATTCTACCAATCAGTTTTTGAGATTTGAGACCTGAAGATGTATATCACAATAACGTTTCAAGGCAGATATTGCTGTGTTACAGAGAAAAAAACAACAAAATCAGATGCCATTCCGACATTTTCCCAGTTGCGTAATATCACTCGTCCTTATTTACACCAGATTGTTGAGGAGCATACGATGGCCGAGATTTCGAATTTTGAAGAGCTCTTAGTGACCCTACATCTCCAACGAATTATTAGGTTCGAAAGAAAGTTCTGAAGTAGTTGTAGAAAATTTAAAATTCATGCATGAATTCCAAACAAAAGCAATAATAACTATGGTTCAAAGAAAGTCATCGTTTTCTACAACTTTCTGCCATCGGCCCGCCAAGTTTCAGAGCTGGTCGGAGCACAATTCTTTCGACATCCAGTCGAAGAACTCTTTAATGCTTCTTCAGCTTCATAGAACGACTCAAACATTGTTGGACGTCCTGAACGAGGCTTGGCTTCGAGCTCAAGATCTCGCGCATTGAGAAACGTTGAAACTAGCGTACATCAGGATTTACTTCTTGTGTCTGCTATATCAGCTTCGTTGATTTCATCGACTTTAGCTCAATGTGGAAGACCCTTTCTCCAATGAACGCAACAAAACACGAACTGCGATTATATCGTTAGACAGGGCGAAAGCCTGTAACGAAGTGAAAATAAAGACGAATAATATCTAGGCCCATAGTGGGAAAATCCCACACGAGGTGTAATATTTCCATGATATGCATGGGAGTTATCCCATGCTTATCGAAGTGCCCCACAACTTTCTTTGCAACCGTGGTGAGAGATGTTTTGAGAAATCATCTTTTCGCTGTGGAAGTTTCATCCACTTAGTAAACGACATAGTGTTCAAAGCAGAAAGTTTCACTCATTCCCAAAGTGCTGGCGAAAAGTTTCCGACTTGGAATGTAGTAGATTTTGTTACAACTATTTCGCGAATAACAAATTGGAAGCGACATTAGCGCTGTATTATCATAGGCCCTGTTTATGAGTTTTACAAGACGTGATTGACGCTAAATAAGCTATTGCGTTTGAAGCTGTTTCGCGCTTTGAGACTTCCTCGTCGTTTTGTTGAAATTGCCGAACAGCGAAAGATTTTTCTACAGTGTTCTGCCTGCACTTTCAATACGAATTTGTCATGAATCCGCGAATTTGAAGACGTTTTTTGTATGGAATGTCGTCACCTATATAATCTGTTTTCTCGTTGATTGTCGAGTGACCATAGCGGAGCTTTCCCTATTTTCCTAATACGTCAAACAGCCTCAGTAAGTCCTCCTCACTGAAGGGATTGCTTGGGCGTCGTGTCCTTCTGAGAGGTTTTTTGTGAAGAACTTGGACCGTATCAGGTGGTCTTCTTATTGTGTGTTAGACGTTTCAAAGGATTCTGCCGACTTACGTCTATGTCGTCCTCTGTCATCAGATCGTATTATGTGTCCAGCCTAACGATCGCCGACATCCTGGGGTGCAGAACGGCATACGCAGTTTCCGATCGTTGCCACAAGTCAGATTTTCCGATCCATTTGAGAGGAACGGAACACTCTTTGCATCAACCTTTTGTTTCTGCGTTTCATGACCTCAAATGATCTCACATCCTGCGTACGTGTCGACTAGTTTTTCTGAAACTTTTATAGAGGCTACGGTATTCGCTGATCGAAAGTTGGGTATGGAGTTGAATGTTCGTTGTAATTTTCCTACATCGTTAGTATTCTCAAACGCCCTCCAAGTGGCTCGCTTACTCTTGCTACTTGGTTGTTCATCATATTGACTTTGCGAACTGAACACTCGTAATGAACCTTTCGATGATATTGATTTTGCTTAAGATGAACAGGCATTCAAAAAACAATCCGTTCTTCCTAGACATCGCTCTTGTGAAACTTGATCGGAAACCTATCCTTCCAGAAATGTTTTCAAAATCTGTCAACGTTGGTTCAGCCTGGCTGACATGAGGTCAGTGGAAAAGTAACTGCTGTTCCAGACAGCAAATTTTACATTATTATAACTAGGCTCATACAGGTCTTATCAATGAAAATAGGAGCCACTACAATCAACATATATTAGCCACTGAGAAGTAAGTTTGTTGATTTCTGTTGCATTTAAATTGATGCTCTGGAATACGACGGACTCGTGAAAAGGGCTCTCTACATCCTGTTGGTTGGATGAATGTTTTTTGTTCAACAGATGTCGAGACGCTTGAAGAAGTGGTAGTTGACGGGCTACAAAGTTACTTCATCCTCTGAGTCGTCGGACCTCGCCTCCACCGACCATCACTTCTTCAAAACTCTTTTACAACATGGCAGTTGCAACACAAGCAAAAACATGCATGCGACATGGATAAAATAATTTCGAACGTTCATCAAATCCCAAGACATCGATTCTAATGCTACGAATGTACAAAGTTATTTCTTGTTGGTAGATATATTGATTGTAATGGTCTTTATTCTGTCTAACCATTTGGAATGACGTGTATCACTGCTGGCGCGCTATTGTTTGAGAGCCTCTCTTATTGACAGAAACTTTTCCTCAACGTTTACTAATCAATCGAAAGCCGAAATTCTGGCAGCTTAAATAGTGTGCTACATTTTGAAAAAGCCCTC
Source organism: Parelaphostrongylus tenuis (assembly GCA_019055375.1). NCBI lineage: Eukaryota > Metazoa > Nematoda > Chromadorea > Rhabditida > Metastrongylidae > Parelaphostrongylus > Parelaphostrongylus tenuis. The sequence goes on along the minus strand of JAHQIW010000741.1, from coordinate 58,160 downwards.
CTTATTGTATTGTAGCGCAAAAAAGAAATCATGTTTCGCACTCGATTTGATTTGTTTGCTCAAATTGGGTTTGTAGACGGCTTTTTGCTTGACTTTTGTCAAATTTTTTAGAACGGTATAAGAGCGAAAAGATCAATAACTTTTAGATTCAAAGCAGTTCTTCAGTCCCTTGAACATCGCATAATAGGACTATAGGTCCTTATAAGAAAAGTTATTATGTTAGAGGCACTTAATAACTACAAAGAGATAGATTAATACACAGGGATCTTTTACACAGGCACTTTCAGTAGATAAGGTGAGCCGGACACGTGATGTGCTTCAACGACAACCGATGGACGAGAGCCATTATCGACTAGATTCCTCGGGATATCAAGCGCTCTACAGGAAGACTATCAACCCATTGGTCTCGATATATTCACGAAAGGCATAGAAAAAAGATATGATGCTCACCTAGAGCAAAGAAGACCAACTGGACTGCTCTTGCACGCGATAAGGAAAAATGGAAGTGTTGTGTGGTGCTCGCTAGAGTCACTTGACGATCAACTGTACGACAGGTGATATTTTTGGTAATAAGAACGGCCACGTGTAGAAAATCAATATTTTTTTTTCTTGAGAAAAGCACATTCTTGCAAAAAGGACCTCTTTTCAACTATTGTCAAGGACTTTTTTACCTAGATTACCCACGTTTTTATGATCAATTGATAGCTTGAGAAATATTGATTTCAATAGGAAATTTGTTTCATGTAAAGATTTTGACTAACGGAAAGAACAAAGCGTATTACTGTCCGGTGGCAGCCCCGTATTTTTCCCAGAGGGCTTCAGTGGCAGTTATACAGTGAAATCTCCAAAAAAACTTTATTGCTACGGAAAAGTAGATTACTATTCAAGGAGCTTTTACAAATGTATTACGTAGAAAGAACGCCCAGTCATGTTAAACAACTTTACATATCAACACGTGGGCTGCGTGTCTGGGATGTTATGCATTTTGATTTATTTTTCATATTTCTTTCGACGACATTGTAATAGAACTAGAGTGAGCAAGAGACACATATTCTATGATGTTTCATTTTTTGGAAAAGTTGTGCGGAGGAATTTTCAGTATCTAACCGGAGTAAACCTTGAAAGATTTACTCACAAGTAGGCCTTTTCGGTGAGGAGTACCAACATTTAAAAAAAAAGGACGTAGCTCCCAAAGTTCTTAGCAAGTTTTCAAACTTCACAGAGGGTTCTCTTGACAACTACATGGTAACAATTAGATGATGGATTACTTCATTATCACGGAGAAATAGGACAGAACAGCAAAAGGAAGATTTTCTAGAACATTTCAAAACTGCTAGAGGCACAGTTGACAGGAAAGGGCTACTCGCGATTCTAAATGTAATCAATGCATTATACAGGCGAATTTATAGCTGGAAAACTGGCGCTACTGTTATTCAATGACGAAAATGCAACCGTTTTCTTTTGTGAGACAGAAATATTTGCTCTGAATCGTTGTTGTGAGCAGTAATTCCATAATTAATTCTAAGTATAGGATGCTTATTAAGTCTAATTAATTACTTATGGAGCAAAAAACCTTCGAACCAAACTTTTCAAATGATCTGCCACAACTATTTGCAGAGATGAGATAAATCACGGGAGATTTTGTATCCGTTTTTCAAGATGCTTCATTACAGTGAATGTACAGAAACAAATCTTGATTGGCTTGCATACCGCACAGAATTTGCAGAAATTCACGACTTTATGTCGCACATCAGAAATAAGGGACGGAAGCCGAATCTGCCACTTTGCCACTTGAAAATTTGCATGTTCAGTGGAACTTCTGTTTGAGTGGTCTTCATCACAGAGTCCTTGACAGTAAATATAATCAGAAGGAGTTTTGCACCTCAGCAACTATTTCTCCCACACTTCAAAATACCACAGTCTGTCATAAAACGGGTTTTAAGAGATTTTCTTCGAATTAAACGAGTCAATATCCTCTACAGCACTTGGAAAAGTTAAAGAGCTGCCAAGGCGCGTCACCCACGGTATAAGTGCTCTATCCGTTGTTACTTCGTAAATGATTTGAAGCAGAAAGTACATGAATTGTGCATTTTCTTTTGTTTAGCCGTTCCGAGGTGTTATTGATATTATTTATTGAATGTCAGCGAGGCATATAACAATACAATTAATAATGCAGCATGAATATTACAACAGTCGTGGTGGCTTACGGTTTGGCAAGGTTCGCCATCTTCGGAGCCTGGAACGTCAAATTGATCGCAAAATATTAAGTCAAAGGCTTCCATAGCCCCAGCACGAAACGTACCAAATAAATTTTTGGGTCGCATAGGAAAAACTTTATTCCAAAAACACTCACCGCTCAGGTGTTTTAGGTTCTTCAATTAATCATTGAAAACCTGCCCACTTGGAGTCTGTGCTTAAGTGAGACTGTGCCTGGCTCGGGCCGCGAATACCAGCCTGGGATATGGTGCGAAGTCACGCGTTATTACAAGGCACTCTCTTTGCGGTTCATTTTTGGATCTTTTCTATGCATCCAAAAGGCTTCCAAACTCTTACACGGAGATGTTTTTGATTCCTGTGCAAGGACTATGAATTTATCGTCAAAATCTGCTTCTTTATGCCTTGCTCCTTATGCGTGCTTAGTGGAGTTTTTAGTCGGAGTTACGTTTTCCAGCTAGGTGCTCTTCTACACGGATGCAGAGTGGTCTAAGCGTTTTGCCAATATATTCATCCTAGCATGCCACGCAAGCGATTATGTGAATTGTACCCGACCTCATGCAGTCGCCCTCTCTGCCGTTTGGGCAAACTTTACAGCCGTTGGTTTTGCAGAGGCGGTTATACAGTCGGTCACAGACTAATTGGCGCTTTAGTGTTTTTGATGGTATTTCAGCTACTGCTACCGAATTACCTAAGCCTGCTCTTTTTAAGCAGCGTTCAATGGCTGCACATACTTCGTTGGAAATAAAAGGCAAAATGAATAGAACTTTATCCTCATCCGTGTAGGGGTGACGAATTTCTCTCATTCCAACCTGAGAAGCTATTATCGTATTGAAGTCATCAAAGATGGCTATTTTTCGCGCCAAGCTCAGGAACTTCACCTTACGTTCTTTTCCTGTGCACACATTAGCAGCTGTTCGAGACATGTTTTTTATAAGTGCGCATATTGTGTGCGAGGGGTGAGCAGTTAGGTAATGAACCAGGATGTTTTTGTTGTTTGGTTTGCGATACCATTTTGTGTTGTAGGAGTTTTTGGATAGGTTAACATAAACGTTTAGAAATGGAAGCCAGTTTGCCTTAAGGTTTCTCACAGGTGAACTTTATGTACGCTGACTGACTATTTAGCAGCTCAAAACATTTGTCCATCCCCTCTTGTGTTGAACAGACGACAAAGCAATCATCTATATACCTACAGTAGAGTATCGGCTGGAGATCAATTATTGGGGCCTCTACTTCAGACTTAAAAGTGATAGCAAGGGTTGGAGCCAGTCCTTGTCCCATTGCCAGCTATCTGATCTGTGCAAAATAGTTTCCAGACCATCTATAAAATGAGCATTTTAGGCACTCTTTCGAGAGAGCCATCACCTGCCATATGGAGAAGCCATACACGTTCGCAGTTTTTTCGTGCTTCGTTAGAAGATCGCATATGGCCTGCATTGCGGACACATTCGACACGTTTGTATAAAGAGCACTCACGTCGAAAGATTCCATTATGTAAGCTCGTTGAGAGACGCGTTACGTGGACGATCAAAGAGCATTTGGGCATTGGTGAGATGGGCTGGAAAGTGTTTTGGTAGTTGGACTAGTATAAAGTTTAAAAATCACGTTATTCTATCCGTCGGCCCCTTCACGCATCTAATGATGCTTCTAAATTTGAATTTTGATGGATTAGTAGACGTAAGATCATCAGTGCATACCAGCTTATGAGTTTTAATAAGTAAATACAAGATGGGACATGATGGTGGATCAAGATTTAGCTGAGAAATAACGGAAGATTTTAAACCGGCCGAACATGCTTTTTTTACCCATTCACTATTCAACTTTCGATATTGTTTTTGAAATTCCTTATCTGATGATTGATGATGGAGTGTAATGTCCTCTAGGTGTTTTTTCGTTATCTCAACATCCAACTGATGGGGAATTACCACGAACTTTCCTCCCTTATCCCTAACTGATAGTCTAATGATTTTGGACTTTATTAGCTCCCGTATCTGTCGTATACCGTTTCTCTGCGTTGATGTTAGGTTGTAGCTAAACTTTTTCGCGCGATAGTGATTGAAGATTCCAAGAGCCGAGGTTAATAGATAGTCGATCACGGAATTTATTGTGAACTGTTCCAACCAAATATTTCCAGCTAGTGAAAAAAGTCTGTCTCTATAACAAAAGATTGTTTTAACTAGATAAACGACTATTTTCCTCCATCGCTGCTTGAAACACCAAATCGTTCCGAACTTTATCAGACGAAAACGATTTCACGAGCTATGCGGACGACAAGACGACCAACGAATATTGAGCATCGAAATAAGACACCTGCGAGAATCACTTCATTCAAAGGGAATAACAAGTATTCATATATAACCTATATTTAGAAGCTTTATCAAACATTTGTACAATATTTTATTTATACTTATCCACACTGTGTCAAATTTATCCTCTTCGTCTTTTGGTTTTTGTATACTTTATTGCATAGAGTGCATAAAATTCACCATACTGGCTGAAAATTAAAAAAACAATGGGTAGTTTGTCATAGTGCTGCTTGTTGCATTCAATCTGACTTCATTAATAATTCCCAAAATTTTTTTGATTTGTATGCGATACCACTTCATCGAAATTTCTCAATCTTTTTTTTTATTAACAGTGCATCTTATATTCCCATCTCTAAAATCAATGCGTAACTTCGTTCCAGTTTTTTATTCATAGTTGTGCTATGGGAAGAAAAGATGGAGGGCAGCGATTCCTTCCCGTTACCTCCACCCTTTTTGAGCCCACCGGTAAAAACGTATTTTTTCTTTCTGCAAAATGTTCTAATAATCATTCGACTGCTAAAATCAGCTAAAGTTGAACGACGTATGTTATTTTTTGAATGACCTGCTTTCTTCGTTGTAGCAGTTAAAAGAATATTCTGTTTCATATTCAAGTATTTCTCGCCGGATAAAGGGTTTTTCCTTTGTAGTTTATATTCATTATATAGCGCGAATCTTAGCAATTTCAACAATGTGTTTGTTTTTTGGAAAGGACTTTTTTGAGTGCTGTAATAGTGAAAAGAAGACTAGATTTCGCGAATTTGGATCATTTTCCATAGACGCATCCTGTTTGACCTCTTGGAAAGAACGCGTTATCTGATTTTTTCAGAGTTATAATAGCCGTTTAATAGCTCGAATCTCGAAAATTTTCATGGTCCTCTTCATTTTTCAGATGGGTTCGTTGACAAGTTCTAGCACTATAAATAAAAATATCTTTCACACTCGGGTATTTCTCGCCTAACAAAGTTTTTTTCGCTAGACGTTCAATATTTTTTCGATAGCTTGAATCTCGATCATTTCCATAACAACTTTGTTTTTGACAATAACTCATTATTGTGTCATAGCAGTGAAAAGAACGTCACGCTTCACAGTTAGTTGATGTGTTACTAAAGACACAGTGACTGTGGCCAATGTTGCGAAACCCCCTTTGTAGTGCGAAACCCAATCTTCTTTTGGCTGTCACACCTCTTCCAGAAGTCCTCTCCAAAAACAAATCACGTCTTTGAAATTGCTGAGATTTGCGCGAACGAATGGCTACTAGTTTATCAAAGAAAAAACTTTATCCGGCCAGAAGTCCTCAAATGTGGAACAAAATTTTAGTTCGACTGTCGCAGCGCAAAGGAAAGCCGTTTGAGAAACAATACACACCATTGATGCTCACTTGATCTCAGCTATCAAATGAATACTAACTATCACTCTGGCGGAATAAGTCTTCTCTAGAAAAAATCAAAGGCTCACGAGCGTATTTCTTGAAATATGGTTGCATGCGACAGAAGTTATTTTCAAAAGTACTGGATTTACAAGACAGTTAAGCGTTATTCTTTCTATAAATACGTTCACAAAAGCTTTTTTGATGATTATGTGAGTTTTTTTTAGTATAGGAGTCTATAAGAATCGAAATATAACTATATAATTCCGAGAAATACGCTTTCAATTAGAAAAACTGGATGACGATTGCAAAACGTCATCTTTTATTTCTCATTAGAAGGTACTGTGGGATTTTTTCCATACAAAAAGGCTTAGTATTTGAGTCAGGATCCTTCAAGATATCTATTGACTTCAAAAATATCTAGAAGATATGAGAAAATTCCCAACAAGAGCTGGTAATATAATTCTCTTCGCAAGTATATGATTTTTTCTTTTGAAAAAGGAAAGATTTTGAGCAGCATTGGCGTTAATCTTACAAAAATCATTCATACAGGAGTGTTGCCAGTGATAATTCATGGTTCTTCGATGACAATGTTCTTCTGAGAGCTTCATTGACCCGAATTTGTATTGGAGCACGCGCCACTTTTCGTAGCCTGTCCGAATGGTAGGCCCAGCTGAGGGTCAAATACACTCTCATAGTCCGCAAAAGGGTAGACAGACTTTTACGACACGGCAAACATTTTCTTGTAACCGTCGTTCTACTGCTTGGCCTGCGAATTCAAAAAAAAAAATTCATAAAGGGCTTGAGGGGCCTTGAATGGTTTTATTGAGTCAAATTGAAAGGGCTTTGGCCTCCCATACCTGTGCATACTGATCGTGAAAGATATGAATGGATGTGTCATGTTCTCACAATTATTATTTGAGCCAGCATGTCACGTGGTTTGTTATAGGGCATACCTGTATATACCGAGACCTGTGTTTCGACTTATAGTCTCATCACTCGGGAGATACCCTTTGTCATTTGCCATTCCTTCCGGGACGCTCCAGTCCCCTTTACTAAAAGTAGGCGACGGCGAACATTTTACACGGTCCAATGAGTGAAACTAGCACTGAATGGACGGTGTCGTACACTCGACTGCTTTTGGCTGGCAAGATTGATTTACATAGGCGGGCAATTGTTTTTCGGCTGATCTATTGGTTGGGGAGGAGGGCAATGGGGAAGGATGTCCGCGATTTCATTATGGCGATCGATCAATGGCGCTGAGGCGGCACACATGTTCAGTACGATTTCTGCTATTCAACTGGCAATTTCTTCTCCGGTCGGAAAAAGCTTCGGATAAACGTATGACTCTAATACTAAAAGATTTCCTCCACACGTTCATATTTTCGAGCATCCTGCGAAGTAATAGTAAAACCACGCGGCCTATGTAGGGCATGATTTTATTCAGAATTCTACAGCACTTTGTCTTTTCAAAAAACCGCCACGTAGAGCAATAACCAGAAATTTAAACTTCCGAATGATTGCTAAGATTCTAGAAAATTCTTGTCCAGCGAAAGGGGCCGTTTCTTGACATGCTTCCCGCAATTAGAGAAGATACAAAAATCAAGTACAATGAGTAATTTTTTGCTTTGTTTCTTACTTTGCATATTCATCAAATTAGTTCCATTTGATAAAACTAACTTTGCTTCCACTCACTATGTTCTTCTAGTCATCATTAAGATAATATTATTGCTGGTGTAATTTTAGGAGAGAATAAGAATTTGGCACATGCTCCATGCGATGGTTTTCGCAAAGTTTTTTTTTCAAAATAGAATCCACGCAACCAAACGAGGAGTTCTGTTTGTATTTACCGCAAATTTTCCTTTCTTAAGTTCACAAATTCAATGCTTCTATATGAATAGTCACATGGTTGTTAATAATAAGATTTATTCAATACTGTAGTAATTGAGGTATCGGCGGCTTTGTCTTCTTTAAAGCTTAGAAAGAATAAAGTTACATGAAGTTCACTTAGTCAAAACTTTCATAACCACTGTGGGAAGGAAGTTCATGTATAAATTTTATTTGCACAGTGAACAACCTCATTCAAACACTCAGCGCTTTGATTCGAAATGACGCTCGCTGTTTTGTTCTTTTTTCAAAATTTTGATTATTCATTGGAGAACAATTGAACGGGATACTGCACGGGTCGAAAATGTGCCTTGGCTTAAACTTCAAGAAATGAGCGTGACATGTTGCGACGTCACGCGTATCGACAAGGCACTCTCCCTTGCAAACCATTTTATTTCATTTCTGGAACCTATGATGTGGCGCATGAGGCGCAGTGGCTAGAGGTGCCCTGCGTCGCACACGAGGTCAGTGGTTCGATCTCGCGCTCATGGCTCACCAAGCCATCCATCCCTCCGGGGTCGGTAAATTGGTACCAGACAGGTCTCAGACTTGTCTGGGAGGATAAGCAGCACTGACTCGGTTTAGCGGGAGGCCACCGCGAGTCATTGTAAAGGCCAGATATGCATTCAATCACCTCAAACGAAGTTAGAAATTGAAGTCGAATCCATGTCACATCCCTCAGGGATTGATCAACTCCGAGAGCTTTATCCTTTTATCCTTTATGATAAGTGTTCCAAGAGCTTCTTTTATGAAGCTATTGTAAGATAAAAAAAATGTTCAAAAGGAACTTGAAGAAAACTGTAAATAAAAACCCAAAACTTGAAGAGGACGTTGAAAAAAAGAAAAAAAAATAAGCTATTATTGGAAGAAACTTTGGGATTAGTGATGCCGTGGTTAAAGGAAAGTCGATTTTCAATAATATTGCTTTGTTTTGTGCTAGCTGATAATGTTACCGACTACTTCAGAATAGATTTCCAAGATAAAACAAAGCACTATGAACGTAGCTAACATAATACATACCCTACACATGGGATATTACCGAATGAGTTTCTTTATTCAAGCGGTCCTCCACCATTAATTCCTCTAACGGTAAAGGATGCCATTAGCTTGGCAAAGGTGCAGGCATTCCCGTATGAAGTATATGGGATTGGATTACAGTAATAAAATTTGAACATAAAGTCAGTTAAAATACTCTACTTGGAACGCAAAGAGCACAAAGACATAACGAGAGATAATTACAAATATAAATTACCACCTTGAGCAGTAATATGAATCATAAGCGCGTAAGATTTCAAAGCAACCTGGATAAATTACAAGAATTCAGAAAAAAAGCAGAGAGTACTGCCTCGTTCTTATGCGTCATCTGACACGATATATAAGACTGTAGCTTGTATGGGGTGCATAGGCACACCATGTGAACTCTGTTGGTTGGTCTGCCCGTGGAATTATCAGTGGAGTGGAAAAAAGCGGCAGGTGTACGGAATAGCTATTTTGTTTCCAAAGTGAGTGCAAGTTGTTTTTCTGTTGGCTACAGTGACATGACGTGGTCGAGTGGTTGCGAAGCTCGTCGCGGCGCGCTTGGGGCTGAACCCCACCTCCCAACAATCTCCATTAGTCAACAACGAAAGAACTAAAGAACTTCGCAGCCAGGCCATCCTCAAGATTGCAAGAAGACGAGCTTAGTCAGTGTTCTACGACGTTTAGAAGCAAGACGAAAAACGAAATGAATGCTGTAAGTACTGGGATCCGCACAGTGCAAAAAAAAAACACTCTGAAGACAGATATTAAAGTGCCAAGTATAGTGATATTTAGCTGGATATGTTGCAGTCAGTTTGAAGATGTTGGGTTCTGAAGAAGGCGATGTCACACTGACTCTGACTTGTGTGAATAGAAGGTATAAGTGAAATTTTATTCCTATTTTATTGAACGTGGTGATTTTATAAATGTGTATTTAGGAGTACTGAGTAGTATGCAAAGCATTCAACATTAGGCGCAAATTGAATACACGCTTCACCCAAGAGGGAGGTGTACTATCACTACACCAATGAGACCACACTTTGCTACCATTCTGTTTTCGTAATAACCTATTGTAGCTGTCAGCAACCGATCTTTAACAGGTATAGTCTGGTAAGCACACATTGACATTGGGCCCAGTAAAGCTGACAGCTATTTAGAATCTACAATTTATTCAAATTTTCTATTCTTACTACTTTTTTCAGCAGTTATACCATGTCTGCGCCCTTGGTATAAGTGAAGCGAGCTTCAAGTCTTCCCTCATGTCGAATGTTGTGCATATCACTCAATACTTTTAGATGAATCAAACGTATAACCAAAGATTCATATTTTCTTCTCTATGCATTTACGTGTTACATTTTAGTCACATTTCACATATTCAAAAAAAAAACGGCTAAAATCACCCATTGCTGAGGTTATCTAAAGTCGGTCGTGGAACTTAATTTCTATAATATTCTGCTTTTTAAATTATCGTAGCAAGAAACAAATTGTTTCTTGCCTTATCGAACCATATATTTCTGTAAGTTGCCTTTCATTCATTAGAAGCATCAAGATTTGATGTGGTAATCAAAGATGTCACAATAGATCCTTTCATTATTATATGAGCCAACTTGTCATGTGGTCTAGTAGGGCTCTTGTACAGCCCGATACACGTGTTTCGCCCTTCGAGCCAAAGAGCAATCGAGTGCGCAAACGCTCTGTGTTGGGTGGAAATTTCGCTTGACATAGCCTAGACTTACAAAAATATAAGAAAAAAGCAAGTAAGAAATAAGAGTAGGCCAAGCATCCCAGTGACGGGTCTCGATGACCATTGACATCATCGAATTGTAATTTGATGACTCTGATCAACAGAACTGTGCGCAAAAGCTTTATCATAAGCAACAAGTATACGTCAAATTAACGACGCAAATTCACCAAAGCTTCTCAGCGAGGAACGACTGCATCGCTGCGTGTGAGAGTCTGCTCGCATTTTGATTGAAGGCAGTGTTGGCCAATCCTAATTTCTCAACTCCTGAACACACAACATGAACAGATATGCAACTCGTTGCAGTGATTTCAATGCATGTGCGGAAGAATGTTGGATATCAGTTGATTTTAATGCATTGCTCTCAAATTATATACCTACATATCCGAAACCCATTATAAATGTTTTGTTCCAACTGATATGCTCGTAATCATAGATTTGCGCCTGGCGCAGATTGCAGAAGCTGTGTTCAGTACTTCCCAGTTTCGTCCTTGATAACTGTCTTTCCGAGAAGTTCATTCGCCCCCAAAAATACACATAAGAGTGTAAGTGTTGTGGCGATTCCTTTTGTTTCGAGCAAACTAAATGACCCTCAAGTGTTTATAATGAGTAATAAACGTGGTCTACCTATTTTTTTAGTCTAGTACAACAGACCGCATTTATTGGGTCGGGCGGAATACCGCGTATGGAAAAATCAGATGTTGTTTCATGGAGTCGTTTTTCCTCCTTTCGACTTTCAATTGCAGTAGAACTTTTCGCTGTTGGCATAAGCTTTTGTTACCTGAGTTGGTTTAGCCAGTTGAGCGATTCTCTTTAATGAATTGAATAGAATACCAACCTGGAATAGTGAAGCCATCGGCAGCGTTAGAGTAAAGAGTGAATTGCCAATCCGTCTTTCGCTTTTTCATTTCCGATATAAAACTGAAGACCTGGAAAGTTTTAAAAATTGAGTTGGCCCACATCGATCAGCTAATAGATTCTTTATCCATTCCAATCCTATAATTAGTTTCGGTCAATGTAATAGGTTGGGGAGAAAGGTCTGAGAAGATGCTTGTAACTTTTATGGGAGCCGATTTTTGTGTTTTGGATTCATTTGAAAGCCCGTCTTCTACCGCATTGATTGGTATATAATTTATCTACTTATTTCAAGATGGAGCTAACAAGCGAGCAAATTAGGTTTGATGATGCACGAATGGCTGTTGGCTCTTAATGCAACAGTTTCAAGTGAAACGCATCAATCTGACTTATTTTGGATGACCCAAACACGGCTAATCTTCTAAACTTTCTTCACCTTCGTCAAACTTTTTGAACTGCCTGCACACCCTACTTTTGCCAACAGTGTTTTCGCCGCTAGTCAGATTGATTCGTTCACTTGCCACCGTTGCATTTGAACCCAACAGCCGTTCGTGCATCATCAACAACGTAATTTGCTCGCTTGCGAACTTTAGCTTGAAATAAGTAGATAAATTATAGACCTAACACGGGAAAAGATGGGCTTTCAAATGAGACTAAAAACACAAAAAATATCCGGCTCCCAGAAAAAGTCACAAGCATTTTCTCAAGACATTTTCCTCAACCTATCACAAGTTTCAAAAAATATAGAACTATTTTGCAATGATTATTTTAGTGGAATAGTACAGTCATGTAAGAGTAAAAGAATAAGTTATGATTCCACCTCTCATTTCCTGGATAATTGTCGAGCTTGCCATGAAAGGAAACTGCTGCTTTGAGGCCGACATTGAATCTAGCGAGATCCAAGCATGATAGGCCGCCAAGGGAATATCCAACACATGCTACCTGTAACCTTTAATATGTCTTCCTTTCATGGATGATTTTTGTGCAAATTTTTCGCTGAGACGTTTCAAGTTAATGGTTTGATTCATTATAGCCATAAAATATCAGGAAATCTATTCTTTTGGCCAGATTCTAATATCTATGCACGCCCATTGCACCTGTTTTGATTTGAGAAAAGTAGCTGAGAACGGAGTCGTCATATATATTGGCTTTTCCTTGCATAAAGACAAGACTTGTTTATTTGTGTTTAAAGCAAATCTTCTGTGAAGAGCACTATGATTTCATTCGTTATGAAAAAGTAGAAGAACAGGAACATAGTAGAATTTTACTTTTATAGACAAGTAAGTGATCGGTTTCTGCATGCATACAAAGCACAGTTTAGGATATTACAAATTTAATACTGATGGCTTACAATCGTCGGCAACCAATTTCCATAAGGAATCCGAGATGCCACTATTAGCTCAGCGTACATTTAGATTTTTCACTGCTAAACTGTGGTAGAATCTCCTATTGAACACTTGAATAGCGGACCTCTCTTATGAGGAATTTCAGGCCGGTTAGCCGAGCGCCACGTGGGGAGATTTTTAGATGGCAAATAGGAGGTTCAAAGCAGACCAAAAGTGACTATGTGCTTTTTGTGGAAGAAGATGCATCCAAAGAGGCCCTGTATATACTGTGACGATGGCGCGAACTTTCTTTGTAATCTACTGTTCAAGTTGACCAAAAAATTTGGAATTATGCATTCGGAACTACATTGGAATAAGGTTAGGAGGCTCAGTCAGCAAATAAACTTATTATTATATGTTTTGAAAGAGGCTGGCAATCAAATTCGACGCATAGTAAGAAGTGGGCATTCATCCTTTGACCTCAAAAAGGCTGTGCTACGGCAGTGCTTGCAAGGCGAGTATCGAAAGGATGCCAAAATTTCTAGAGCATTCCCGTATACCTGAATCCATGTAAACTAAGGAGTTGACCTGCACCTTTATCGCTCTTACTTGCGCCTTAATCTTTTATAAAGAACCTGATAACGTAAGAAAAAGGATTAGGCATTACGTGTTGGTGTGAGCAAAAACAGAGACGTCACCCATTTCACGCCACCTACGAAACCGAAAAAAAGCGGTTTGTAAAAGACTCGGCGGCATTGTCTCTTTTATCAAAACCGGTTTGATCACGAACATTGATTTACTCGAACAAGTAACATTTTTCGGACGCTTACAGGCATAGCGATGTCGATGTCGATCCATGCCGACTTTGACAATCTTTTTCATTTGTGCTTCGACAGCAAATCTTGATAAAGACGATGTCGAAGCCTTTCATAAGGACTTGAGGAAGATAAATGATTCGTCAGTGGTCATCGCCGAAGATTTTAGAGTAAAAATTATGCCTAGAAGAGAGTCTGAGAATGTCACTGACTGACAAAAATGGGTACTTTTCCGTCGGACAGTACGGGATAAAGAAACGATCTCTTTTGGTGGACAAGAGCTTTTCATAAAAGTGTTAGAAATCATTTGAAAGCTTAAGTCTCCAGCTAGTGCTTTACGCGGCCGTTTCTTGAAAAAGTGCTGTTGTGACGCTTCAACGAAGGAGAATTATTTGTGTTTCACACACGCATATTTCTCGCAGGACAGAGCTCTTCCTTCATAGTATCAGTAGTATATAGGAGGATGTAGTTGCCCTCAAGAAAATTGGTCAAAGACGAATGACTTGCACGGCTGACGAGGTTGCAAGGTCGAAGCACACGTAACAGGCTGTACAAGAGCCCCACTAACAGACCACGTGACATGTTGGCTCAAATAATAATCATGAGAAATATTGGAATTTGAGCGTGGTCTCAAGAAGATACTCGAAACAAACAAATCATACTATTCTTCCAAAACTTACTGGCCACCATGAATGTTATGGTGGTGCTCTTTTGATCGTCCAGAATTTGACATGGCCGTCAAGAAAGCATGTAAATTCAGCACTCTAATTAATAATAGGGATGGAGGGATAAAGCTCTTGTATTAATCAACGAAGCAATGTGCCATGCATTCGACTTCATCAAGCAACCGCTGAGTCCTGCGCGTCCTACTCATAGTTTATAATGACAATGCATTTTAGAGCTGCCCGAAGATGAGCTACTACTTCGTGGAATCTGCGTTAGTGTCACGGTGTCGGGCGAGAAATGGCACGAGACGATGACCTAATCGATAAAAACAGCATATATTCTTTTATGAAGAGAAATATTTCCCATACGCAAATCATCTTGAGCATTATCTCAATTTCTAATTTCGGAGTGCTGATTAATTCTGAAAATGTACTTTGTACTATGACTATTTCAAACGGTCCGTTATTCAAAAAAAAACATGAACGAAGAATGCCATGATAATCTTTATGTAACCACTATTACAGTTTTCGAAATCTCGCTGATAACTAAAGTTAGTTTGAAAAGAAGTGATCTCATGAAAATCTCTTTTGGAACTAAGATTTGAAAAATCAATGCCAGGTTAAGTTTTCTGGAGAGCCACAAATATCATTCGCGAACCAAAAGTTTCCGACCTATTTGATTAGTACCAGCATAGAAATCAAAACGGCAACCTTTTGATCGTCGACGAAGCTCAACCCTTTCACCAGATCCCAGGCCGCCAGTATCCTGCGGCGAAGAGTGGTGGTGCGTTTACTGAGCAAGTCACTCGCTGTACTCAAGTTATAGATCTCATTTCCTGCCACACCATAGACATCGACTGCAAACGCGACGTAGCCAAACTGTAAACATTCGGTGGAGCTGCTTATATAACGAACAAGGAATGTTATAGGAGCACTGTACAGTACTCGTATATATATCGTATTAGAGTTATGTCATACGATCATTAATATCATTCAATATTCGATGAATTATTTCCCCTTACACCCTGTTTGCATTCTTGCATATGCAATGTGCTAATAATTGTATTACTTTTATTTGTACTGAATTACTTGCGGCTTACCAAAGATACTTGAACAATTTACACCAGGCCGGTAATCAACAGAAGCTAATCGCTTCACGGCAATACTTTCCAGGATACCACAGTTTTATACATCTACTTACAGGTGAAAATTCCGAAAATTTCTTAGATATTGTAAGAATTTTCTTAAGTTCCTCCTTTTCAACTTTGAGTGTTTATGTTCTTCGTTAGCTACTTCCACGCCATATCGTCGGTCAACTTAGTGCTCAAATCTCACATGACGAGAGCATTTACGAGTACGTCTTCCTACATGAATGATTAGCAATTGATAAGTTTACCTGCGGGCAGCTAATATTAAACTGCGGATCCCATTTTCAACACCTCTATGCACTTGCTAATAAATTTAAGGTGCAAAACGTATTAACGGTAATTTTGATGAGATTCATTGGGTGTCATATCTCAAAACTGTGCGCTGAAGCAGAAGTGAAGTGTGAATATTTCATAATTCTTATTCCATGCTTGCGGGCGTATATGAACACAAGAAGTTCATATATTCAGGTCTCTACATTCACATTTTTGTTGTAACAGTTCTCCTAAGGGCTTATGACATAGCTGGCGCCTAGAAATGCAGAGAAGATCATCAGTACCACTGATTATCTCGTCTTCGCATTGCCAGGAGCTCCTTTTCAATATTTCAAACCCATGCCTTAAGTAATTCATCTTAAGAATCGATGTAATATGTTACCGAGAGAAGGCAAGGACGAAAGGAGGAGGCTCAAATAATATGGTTGCACGGTTATGAATGAAAGGACTCTTTAGTTAGAACACTTATGAAGTTTGGCTTGTATACATACTTAAACCCACCTGTTTTCAAATGTAATTTTGAGCAATGAACGGTGGTCTTCATTGAACTAGACGAGACAGATTTACTGCTCTTCTCTAACGTGATTCTCTTACTTCACCTAGACGAATCAAGAGAGTGATTACAAACCAATGCCAAATCTCTAGCCTCCAAGTCTTCAAAATCTGTCCTGCCTTCGTAACCGTGGAACACAATCACAGCTGGTGTTGCTTTCCAAAGTCCAGAGGCAGCCCTGCAAACTTGGTCAAGCTACTGAAATAATTCTATTTTGACAACCGAAATAGGATATTTTTCTTGCGACTTTCAGTAAAAAATCGATGAATTAAATACTTAAGCTCTCACTTCGGAGATGTAAAAAATCCTTGCAGGGTTGTTCCGTTGCCATCACCGTAGTTCACGAGAAATTCATCGAATAATAATGAAGGATCTCTAAAAGAAAATTTTGTGGCGGGGGCAAATTGCTTATGTCGTCAGATCACTCAACTATAAGGGTTTTAACAATTCAACACTCACATATTCGGGTCTGTGCTGTTGAAATTATCGTATTCCTCGAGCATTTCATCAGATGGCAATGGAGGATCCCTAAAGATACTTTGTGTTGCAAACAAGTTTCTATTGTCCCTAAATGACTCAACAATGAAGATTTTGACCATTCAGCACTCACACGATCGGATCTTCGGTCACCTCAGAATGACCGCTGATAGCGATGAATAGCAGAGGTACAACCATATGAAGAATCGTCTTCATCGTATTGAAATTTGGACACTTCTCTTCGCTGTAAGTGAACTATTATTTGTAAACAAAGTTGCTTTCATGTACTCTACTTTGACAGATGGATGGTATTAGCGAACTGCTGAGGTTTCAAACACTATTTCTTATCACTCAATTTTGCAAGTATAATTCTATAGCAACTGCACGATGATTGCTCAGCGAAATTTTATATTGACCGCTTTATGTCAACCCTTTAGGTTTAATTAACATTGTGAAGTGCTTTAGTCGACTACCACTGTTGTAGATGTGCAATGAAAAGAGGTTGGGCATGAAATAGATGAGAGCGAATGTTGATTTTGAAATTTCGAGGCTTTTAAATAGAACATAAGTCTCATTTAAATAACTCAACAATCAGAAGTCGTCGGTCAACCATCAAGGCTTATTTGTAATCCCCCTAGTTGACATACCCCGTCGCGGATTTTGTTACGGTGAAATTGCGGTACAGTGTATGTGAGAACAGTCAAAATCGATATTCCATGGAAGTAGGCTATGACTTTGGAAATTCAGCACCAATTATGGGAATATTTGAAAAAGTGATGGGAACTATCTCTTTTCTAAGTGAGTAAGTAAATAAGTTTAAATAAGGTCATCCGTGTGGAACATATGACTCAGGTGCATCTCTGCACAATATATACCTGCTTACGGAATTTCCATACTCACCTTATGAGCTAGGAAAGCAGCCAAATAATTGCAGATTCAACGCGAACAAATCAGTAGTTTTTTGTGATAGGCAGTTCCTAGGTTGGACTGATCGAGAGTCGAAAAAGCAGGTCGGCGTTGAATGAGTATATTATGTCCAACATCCATATCCATAGTTCATTTTAGTAGCATAGGCGGGCATTCATTGATGCGGTATTCAAATCACAGGTTGATGATATGAACCATTAAAACGAAGAAATGACACTACTTTGACTCAGTGTGACGTGGACGAAACATGTAGTTAAGTTTATCCAGTCTTAAACAATCTTTCAAAGATGCACATTTATAACCTTGCCTGATGCCCAGTCGCAATTTTTTTTCAGTTCATTGTTTCACTTACTCAACTTTCTAGATTATAAATGAATCAAATTCTAAAGTTTTATGCTCTCTTGTTCTCTGTTAAAAAGCATGTACGAAGTAGCAACGATACTTGTTTCATTTCTTATTAGTTACTTATCTAAGTTTCATTGGTTTTGTCACAAATCACCTGCATGAAAATGTTGATCAGATTAAATTCATTCGCGACCACTTGGCAATCATATTTAACACCTTCTTGAACTATACAGTAAACACGAGGCTGGTAAATTATAACAGAAATTATCATACCACAGTCATATTTAACATACACTACAACTATTATTATTCGGAGTTTCGGTTTTTACTTCATCCGTGAGCGGTCGGTTAATTTTCTTCCACTTCTGCTCTTGATTTCTGCCTAACATCATCTCCGAATCAATAAGTGAGAAGCCCGGCCAAGGATCCATCGCCCAAATTTATTCCTTGGAAACGACGGAATGTCCATGCCAGATTGGAAAAATGAATTTGCCTACAATCTTTTCAGTATAATTCAGACTCTGAGGAGAAAAAGAAATACTGAAACATAATGGACTAATCCTGTTCAATCCTCAATAGAGTTTTTCTATGAGTTTGTGCAATTTCTTCATTTATTTATTTTCACGCCAAAAAAATTTTACATCATGTTGCAGAAAATTGCAGATGTCGACATAATATAATAAAAAACCAATGGAAGGCGGAAAACTGGTTAGGCAAATAACACCGACTAAAACGTTGAACTGATTTTGACCTCGATCACTGCCATGAGATATTCCATGAACTCATTCAAGCAATGAATAAACTTTTAGCTTATCGCAATCGAGACCGCTGCCAATTTAGCCTGGTACGGAAAACGATATATATATTGAGCTTAGTATGTGCAGCCAGTAATCAATAAAGTCACGGGGAACTAATTTCTTGATTAAATGCTCTCAATGGATCAAAATTTGAAGACTATACTACCCAGATCAGTGCATGCTCAAGTAAAGGAAATGGGCTCTACAACATAATGTCCATTTTGCAGTAAATATTTCATTCGCGCTCTATAACGGATGATACTGTTAAGCTATATAATTATATTTCATTATTATTATAAAAAATTCAAGCACTTAAGAGACTGTCCAAAAAAGTTCGTCTAGGGTGTTCCTAGGCTATCATAGGCCTACTGCTTAGTAATCAGGTCATCAAAAGAAAGGAGGCCGTTTCGGCTTCCTCCCAGCAATATCCTGCAGTCACCTGGGAACGCCTTTAATTGGCCATCTTCAAGACTGAAGACAGTCGAGAGGACGAATTTATCGAGCCGAACGAAACAACTTGCGAAATGTTCGCAAACCTTGAGGTAATAAATGAAACGAAACGCTTTGCCATGTTAGAAACACTGGAATCTGCACAGTGAAATATGTTAACGGGTCGTGGAAAACATATAGGCCAAAAGATTGCTGAATAGCACTGTTTCGCTTATTTCTTCCATAAAGAAATTTGAACCTCCTCTATTCTGTACCTATTGCAGAAGTTATAAGCTAATGGTTCAGTGCTTCTTATTTACTTTCTTGAGAAATCCATAAAGTGTCACAATAAGCATCAGAGTTTTGAAAGGAGAAAGTTGATCACAATCCGTACACATTAGAAACTACCCCAAATGGTGTTGCGAAATAGAGGCCTCGATTCAACAGTTAGCTCACAGATTCGCTATGCTTATGCGTCATTAGAGTCAAATAGTTGGATGTGAACGATAAAAGGATAAAGGATAAAGCTCTCGGCGTTGATCAATCCCTGAGGGATGCGCCATGCATTCGACTTCAATTTCTAACTTCGTTTGAGGTGATTGAATGCACATCTGGCCATTACAATGACTCGCGGTGGCCTCCCGCTGAACCGCGTCAGTGCTGCTTATCCTCACAGACAAGTCCAAAACCTGTCTGGTACCAATTTATCGACCCCGAAGGGATGGATGGCTTGGTGAGCCATGAGCGCGACGCAGGGCACCTTTAACCACTGCGCCACATGCGCTCTGGAGTGGACGATATGATGCCAAAAATTCAACGCATTCGCGGCCGTCAGTTGGAGTGTGTCATTGCGGTGCCGTAACCTTTACCACCGGCATCAGTCCATATCTTACGGGTTTTGAAAGTATTTAAATAAGGTTCAATAAGACCACTGCACTATACTTTATCATTTTATTTGATCAGTATCACATTTTTTCACAGTGCGTGTCCAGCACTACCATTCGACCCGTCTCCTCGCATTTATCGCTTATTTGAGGATCGGTCTTCTTCATGAACGTCGTATAATACTGTTGAAGCACGTGTTGCATTCCCTAGGATAGTCAGGATGTGTCTTGTGTTTACTACGGGCCATCGGAGAGTGTTGGAGTGGGAGGCGCTGAGAGATCAAGATACAATCATTTTAACGATTCGTAACTTCAGCGCAAGTGAAGATAGAAATAAGTAAAGCAGATCCAGACCAAAACTCAGCAAAGAATTCAATAAAATCGTCAGAGTTAGTAAAAAAAAATTGTATCAGTGCTGCTAAAATCAACAAAATGAAAAATTAGCAGCTTTTCATGCACTCATACACATCTATATATACGCATATATATATATATATATATTATATATATATATCACAGCTGAGTCAGTGCTTACCAGGCCAAACCTTTGACGGTTGATTGCTGACAAATCGATCACTTGTAACTACCGATTGAGGTTCAACGTTTGCATACCACTTATCATCACAGACTCTTCGCATGATTAATCGATTTTTTCAAAACAGAACCAGCCTAAGTGTGAGAGAAGCTGTACCTTTACTCATTTCCAGTCTCCCTCTTGTATGCTCGAAAACTAATGGTATCTTGATGAACACACACTATGACATTAGTAAAAATAATATGCAAAGCTGTAGTAATTGACACTGAGGCGGCTTCGTCTTCCGAGGGGCAATTTGACATGCAGTCTAGTCGGTCAAACACTTTCATAACCACTTTAGGGAGAAATTTGATACACGATTTTTATTTGCATGTTCTCCAATAAATTCACGGCACAGAGTCGCATGAGCGAGGAGTACGTCGTGAACTTGGGTTAGAAAAAAATCATCCTGAGGCATGGCACGAAGCGACACGTGTTCAAAAGACACTCCTCGTTGCTATTCATTTCTGGACTTTTGAAATTATTCGAGATGCTTGAAGAATTTTGCATGCACATTTTTCAATTTTTTGTGATAGTATAATGACCTCCACTTTACTATTTTCTTTTATGTCTTCGTGTCCTACGCAAGTCTAGTGGAGTGTTTAAATTGCCTTTGAGTATTACCCGAACACAACCACACGCGCGTTACCATCTGCGAAAGTCTTCTGCTGCGGCCGACTTTTCTGAAACGATTGACCGAAGATGAATAATAGGTTACTACGAGAACAACACGCGCCAGGCCTACCGACTGCTTTACAGCAGAGACCCGCCAGCTCAACCAAAATCATGCTCGGATGATTATGCTCTCTGTTTTCTGGGAATAGCAGGGCGTGCTGCTTTGTAAATTGCTTGAAAACTAGCTGGCCATCAGCACCGAAGCCTACGGGGAACAACTTCAAAAGCTGGCAGCATCAATGTGAAAAAACCGTCCGAATCGACTCAGTGTTATCTTTCTCCATGATAACATTCTTGCAGTAACTGGATTGGACCACGGTTCTTTGTCCACCGTATAACTCTCATATTGCTTTGTCGAATTATTATCTCTTTCGCTCCTAGAAGCGGTATCTGCAGTAGAGAAATTTATAAACTACAAGTAGTTCGAAAATGACCTCACCGACTTTTTCAATCCTCGCCTCATTCTCTCTGGGAGGAAGGCATCCAAAACTTGTACAATAAATGATTGGACAAGATTGATCATGGTGGTATATATTGTTCATCACTTGATTTCTCTGAACAACAGTTGTATAAGGAAAAGCGTTGCTATGCAAGAAACTTATAGGTCAACTCAATATTTTACGAATTACTGTTCATTTACTCTGCTCGAAATTCTGAATCAGATTTTACGAAACAACTTAACCATGTACATGGTCGATGAGGACCTACAGACGTTATCTTTTCATAAACATTGTATATGTGTGACTCTTCTTAGAATCCTCAGGCATCCCTGTGAGAGTTCGTCAGGAACTCCACCAGAAGCATGCAAAAACCCTTATGAGTTGAATGACAGTTCTCTAGATTGTCACTGATTTTCTAGTAGAACCAGAGTGATTTGCGGCAGTGGTGCGTTATTGCCATTGTCCAGTTTAAAATGTGATCTTCGCTAGTTAAGGAGTTCGGTTTGGAGTAAACTGCAGACTGCATGATGCACTACTGCGCTGATGAGAGCTTTTTCCTGCGCAATAAGGTTATAAGGATTTCCAACTACATTTAGTTCAAGAATATTCCACATGAAACAGCTAATCTGTAGTAGTAAGTGAATGAATGCGCAATTTCAAAGCCTGATTTTCCCAAATCATCGATTGACTGCAATAACATAGATAGAGTAAGCAAAAATATTCAATAATAGTTGGTAATATGCTTCCTTTTGTAAAAATATGGCTCTCTTGTTGAAACACAAAGCAGTTCTTAGACCTTTTAACTAAAATTACCTCTATTAGAGGTCAGCTTAGTGACGTTCTATCGACAGGATTTGTATGTCGCCTCAATTCCGATTTACCAAATAAATACTCATTTTTGTTATGGCACGAACCGATCAATTTACTGGGTATGTGGCGCTGACATCACTCTCTCAAATAC
The DNA here is from genome assembly GCA_019055375.1 of Parelaphostrongylus tenuis. Lineage (NCBI taxonomy): Eukaryota > Metazoa > Nematoda > Chromadorea > Rhabditida > Metastrongylidae > Parelaphostrongylus > Parelaphostrongylus tenuis. The sequence continues at coordinate 35,486 of JAHQIW010000741.1, read as the reverse complement.
GGGTCACACGGAAACAAATATATTAAGGAAGCTGTAAGTTTATGAGAAAGTGAATCTTGTGACATCCCCTTGTTCACCTCACTTTGCATGATATCGAAAGACAATCAATGATTACACTTCAACCTCATTTGGATGCATGCAGATGTTACTACGACAATTTTTTCTCGAAGTTGACGCTCTAGTATCCAAGAAATGTTGCAACTTCATTGCTTATGTTTAATGTAGATTGGTGTAAACGTAATTTTCGTGTTGTAGACGTAACAAGTTGGATACTTGGCTGTAATAGCACGCCATTTGGGGAAGTTTGTTGGGCTTCAAGGAACTCAAATTCGTTGGTCTAGGTGAAAACTCAACAATATCAGCAGTAATGTCAACCACTCCTTGTGTAACAGCAAACTGCAAGTAATGTCGACGAATCATATGACTCGAGATAACAAGCAACTTTTTAATTGGATCTGAAAATGAGCTCGGAACATTGGCTGAATCATTGCAGCCTGGAAATGACTGCTAACATAAGAGGTGTCAGAAGCGAACACGCATTCATCTTTGCTCATTGGTGCCGTCTCAACCCTTTGTGGACATGATTACAACACTGCGTCACAAGCACTGCGCTAATCGTTCATATGACGGACGGCTGATGAAAAACGCCGTCTTCATCCAGGAATGAAAGGTAAAGAGTATAGTTTCAATTATAAGGATGCTGAAATCTGAAGTTGCAGCAGGATTATCAAAAAGAACAATGAAAAATTTCCAAGTATCGTGGAACTAGTAATAAATTTGCATGAAATACAAATGACGTATCATTTATTCGTGAAAATGATGCAGGATTGGTGCAAAAATCAGTTATTTTCAAGAGAAAATGGAAATAAAAGTAATGAAAAAATTTTCTCAAAGAGGTTACGGACACAGTTTTGAGAAAATGTCTCATCAGATTTTATCAGCAACTGTGCGGCGACTAGATATCTTAGCTAACCTAATTTTTACATACAATTCTCTATATAGATCATCAAAAGGCTGAAAGAGATTGGAAATAGATTCCCAGCGCCTTCCTTATGTTCCAACAGAATCAGCTCCGTTGAAAAACGCGTTGTTTCTGAGAAAGAGACGCGATTCAGCGTTCTCCTTATGAATTGACGCTCGTTCGTCTTCACTTACATATGCTTTGTCGTCCTAAACAAAACTTCATCTAAAAAACTTATATGTTTAATAAGAGAATACGAGAAAAAGACAAATGACCTTGATTATCCTGTGCCAGTCGAACTCTAAACACATTGTTTGTAAATGTGTCAATACTGTGTGTGCATGTTTATTGTGTGTATGTTGTAGATGTGTTCTGTTCAGTGAGTTGTGGAAAGTACTGATGAAAAACCATATTTTATTTCAGGCTTTCTAAGAGTGTGTGTGTTTGTGTGTGTATGCATGTATGTATGTATGTGTGCTAAGTGTGTATGTGTGTATGAACATTTGTGTTTTGAGTGTGCGCTGCATTATGTGAGTGACCTGTCTGGTGGCATGTGGAGGGTAACTGATGAAAAAGTCACAGTTTTATCCCACAACGATCCATCCTTTTGAAAGTTTCACGCTTTGTTTGATGACTGAATTGGGGTAGAATTTTGGTCGGATGTCTCATCAATCAAATTGTAAGTCAAAATATCTATCTTACAGAGTTTGCAAACTACAAAGATAACTTCATATTGCGTTTCATGCAATTAATCTGTCCTGTTTTTAATCGGAGATGGCCACAGTCCATTTAGAAACCCCAACAGGCAAGCTGTAGGTACGCCATCGCCGTTAAAGGTAGAAATGAATGGCTACTTCTGAAAAGTTCTACACTCTCTATGTGAATCGAATATGTAGAGCTCATTAGCGCGTTCCAGTGAGAATAAAAGTCTTATTGGTAGCTTACGAGTCAGTTAGTGGAGGGTGATAAAGGTAGAAATTAAAACACCTCATGTTTTATAATTCTGTGTGGTGCAACTGATATTTGATTGATTAATGAGACATAATTAGTGCACAAACCTGAAAGGCATTCCTGCGAACATGACCAACATCACAACCATCTCCGTTTTCATCAAGTGATACAACACTCTCCATAACCTCATTTTCACTCAAAAAGACAATGGTTCGAAGTGAGAAACATGTTCACATCACTGCATAAATGAATAAAGATACAAAAAAGACACTCACTGATGAGGTTGTACACAAACATAGTCATACGCATCAATGCCATGCCATGTATGACTACTTTTACACTCGTTCTGAGCAAATGTTCACTGAAATGCACGAAGGCTTTCTCCGCATAGTAATCATTGAAGTCGAAACATATTTGCGATAGAGATGCATGGACATTTTTGATATATGGAAGTGTTTTATGATTGTTGAAGAGCAGTGCACCAGAAAGGCGAACATTGAGGTCAATAAGGACTTGTCATGTGGTCTGGTAAGGGCTCTTGTACAGCCCGATACACGTGTTTCGTCCTTACAGACTCGTCAGTTGAGCAGAACACGTCGTCTTTCGATCTTTTTATCAATCACTTCTCTCGTTAGCCCTACTCTCCCTACAGAGAGTTGTCGAAGACGAACGTTTTGCACTCTATATCAAGTGAATTTTTCACCTAACATAGAGTGATGTACACTCGATGCTCTTTGGCTGGTATTTTTATTATCTTATACCTTTGTTTCGAGTGTTTTATGGAAACCACGCTCAAATTCATAGATCCTTTCATTATTATTTGGCCAACATGTCTATTTGAGCCGTTTTCGATATCTCTCTGCAGGGAGAGCAGGCTCCCGAGAGAACTGACCAATAAAGATATAGAAAGACGACTCGTTCTGCCCGACTGGCGAGTCTGTGAGAACGAAACACGTGTATCGGGCTGTAGAAGAGCCCTACCATAGCACATGACATGTTGGCTCAGGCAATAATGAAAGGATCTATTTAAATTTGAGCGTGGTCTTAATAAAACACTCGAAAGAAAGAATCTACAAATACCTAAGAGAATTCAGTGGTGAGCAGTCGATTCCGCTTGAGGCCATTTTTTGCTCACACTCAGTTCTCTTAGGTATTTGTGAAACATCATAACACTGCGAAAAGGAAGTAATAACACCAGAGATTTTGAGCATTACTTATCATAATGGCTGTCAGCTCAACTGGGTTTATAAAGCGAAATCGCATACACGACCAAACCTGTTAAGGATTAGTGGCTGATAACTGACATAGAGATGTTGAAGAACAAGTGGTCGGGCAAATGTGCTTCGGTGGTGCAGTGGTACAGCACGCGTCCCGGATAGGATAAAACAGGGTTCGATTCCCGTTCGAGGCCGTTTTGCTCACCCTCAGTTCTCTTAGGTATTCATGAAAGATATACAAAGAAAAACAAAGCACAAATCTTTGTTTCAGTTTTCAAAAACCTAACCCGTACTTTTTAGCCTTACTTTGAGGCTCCCTAATTACTTTTTTCGATGAATGCGCTGGCCCATTGACCATTTTTCTAGCCTGAAAAGTTTTTTTCTCTTCTCCTTTTTAATTTTGGAAATGAAAAAATGTGATGATATAATGAATAAATTCAGTGATCCCCAGTCCTCCTCAGGCCCCATAAAAATATGGACTGAAATAAATGTACATAGAATGAACGCTACACTTGCATGTTCCAGTCGACGTCACGTTATGTGTGAGAAATGAGTTAGGCATTTTTTCGTCTTTCAGTAATCGGCGTAATCATCTTCTGCTTGCCGTTGAATTATTTTCTACCCTCTGCCGCTTCTGTTCAACTTCTTATGAACACGAGAAATTGCAAGCCAGGGCATCTACTGAAAAAAAACTCAGAGTGTGTGTTTTCGCCTTATAGCCTCGTCAGTTGGACGGTACATGATATAGTCGACAAAATCACACTCGACACTTTGAAAAGAGCGCCACGGAGATTGTTTCACCGTACGTCGGGGTGTAGAAAGTTCGTCGTCGATCCACCTATATAGGGCTAGATCATCAAGAACTGAACAAAAAGGCACCGTGAAACTGCTAAGGCTGGAGGGCCGCAACACGTGTTTTACACTGATAAGTGCCCATAACGGGCCTTATGAAAGGTTTAAAATGCATTGTCAAATTATATAGCTCTTGAAAGAGGTCTGAAATAGTCAGTTGCAATTGTCCATTACAGTGAAACGACACTAATGAACTTTGAGTGGGAATTTCTATACTTTCATCGAGGAATTTAAATCTATTGTCTCATGGATGACTTTTTATGAACTTACTTTCACACAGCTGTGAATATTATTCATCTGTGTAATCTGTATGCACTGAAAGTATCTAGCAAAATTGACCGTTTCTTCCAAAAAATTATGTATAGAAAGTGCCTCTAATAATGAAACTAATTTTTATGGAAATAAGGCTAGCTTAGAATCACAGTTTTACTTTGTAATGCAAACAAATCCGCTGTGAGTTGCAACAACGACTCCGAATGCGAAACGGTATTTCTATCTTGCTAGCAGAGCGTATTATGGAGATTCTTTCACAAATCGAGTATGGCATCAAAATCGGCATTTCCCAAGCTGTGGGATTGCAAAGACAGAATAAGAAGCGATGCTGATGGAGAGCTCACGACGTTGATCAATCCCTGAGGAATGCGCCATGCACTCGACTTTAATTTTTGGCTTCGTTTGAGGTGATTGAATGCACATCTGGCCTTCACAATGACTCACGGTGGCCTCCCGCTGAACCGAGTCAGTGCTGCTTATCCTCCCAGACGAGATTAAGACTTGTTTGGTACCAGCTCACCGACTCCAGAGGGATGAATGACTTGGTGAGCCATAAGAGCGAGATCGAACCATTGACCTCGTGCGAGCGCAGAGCACCTCCAACCACTGCTCCAGTGCGCTCAAATGTGCTATGTCCGTTGAAATTACGTAACTCTGCAACTACATTGTTTTTCTTTTTCGCTGAAACGTAGAGATTTCTCGATACATGAGCGTTTTTTACGCTGAGAAAAACCATTCTAAACAGCTCTACTATGGTATTACATTATTTAGCGGTGTCATTAATTTACGCGAAACCTCGACTTAGCAGATAACTTATCATAGATCATTTCAACGCCCTCAAATATAAAATTCTCTCCTCGCGTTGCTCACGATGACGAAAGCTGACGCATATATGTGTCCCTTGGGATTGAACGAGTTAACCTGAATTAATCATTAACTCATATACTGCTTCGTTCACAACATACGGTTGACTTCCAAGCGCTGTGTTCTTAGAGGAGAGGTGCTAACTAACGTAAGCCGGTGATCATTCGTGAAGCTTTATTGTTAAGGCATCTTTTCAGCAGAGCCCACTATATCGTCGTTCTCAGCCATGTTAGTAGAACTCGACTTCGACATCCAACCAATCACTTCGGCGATTTTCCCAAATTACAACTTCACCGATGATAAGATTGGGAAAACTCATCATGACGCTTGTGAGTATTTGAAAAATCATCTGCATCACTGTTACCAAACTGGTATCTCAAGTAAGCACTACTGCACATTTATTCATATCCGCCGTGTACTTGGTCCGAGGTCTTATGCGACTAGATCAAAAGGCCCAAAAAGTGTCCACCCCGGATCTCCCTCTTTGAGGAATCCCGCCCGGTTAGTCGCGAGGGCACGTGGCGCGTTCCCAGGTGGGGAATAGGAGACTCAAGCGCGAATCAAAAGCGAACCGTGTGCTTCCTACAGACGCGGGTGGCAATCAACGGGATGAGCTCCCTGCTTTACAGAGCGGATTTGACAGAACTCTATTTCTACGAGTAAGTAGGCCAAAAACCTGAATCAAGCGGCTAGGAAGTGCATGAGATGCGGTTAGGAGTCGCCTCAAACAAATAAGCTTCTCCCGCTCCTCCGAGCGAGACAGGCAAGCTATTCGTGATAACCCAGCCCCTACGTTTGGAGTCTATCAAGCTATACGTTGGGTATCTAAATGCTAAAAGCAGACAGCAAGCACGGCCTTATTACTCCGACCCCGAAAGAGCTCCTGGTACGGAAGCATCAAGGTAGGACGATGTACGGAGAGGCTGCTGAAGTCTCAGGGCCAAAGGAGGCTGCCAAAATAGAAACAGACCAAAATGACGATCTGTAGATACAATGCAAGAACCATGCTCACGATTGCACTGTGGAAGATCTATTGATTGCAACAAGAAAGATAGGATATTACGTCATCGGCCTGGCTAAGACGAGAAGACGCCATCCTTTTCACCTCTTTGTGACACTAGAGAAGAACTGTTTCTTAGAACATACGATAGCAGAAGTGTCGGCGGCGTTGGTGTCCTGGTCAAATCGAATTTGACCGTGCACATCGATATTCGTTTGAACAACTAACAACCGTGTCATTGGACGACTACGTTGATACGATGTGGTTTAATGCAAGTTTTGATCTTCCTTTTTGCCTTGTGCACCAGCATGGAGCTGTGACGAAGATGAAGTCGAAGCGTCCTACATAGACCTCGAAAGAATCTTCGGAGAAGACCATACATTCTTGAACGTCCTTGTTGAAAATTTCAACGCGAAAATGCACCTAAATACGCTGATGAACGTCACATGAGAACCAGGACATGAGTGGAATGACCAGGGTGAGACGCTAGCTGAGCTTATCATGACGACCCAAACCATCCATGGGCAACTCACAATTCCAACAGTCACACTCTCAGCGTTGGGCGAAGGAGTCTTCCAAATGATAGTAGCATAACGAAATAGACCACATCTTAGTAAATCGAAGGTTTTGCCTGACCGATGTCGCTGTGTGTTTCTAAGTTCATACGCGGGATTTGAGCATCGCCTCCTACGCGCAGCGTTCCGATTTTCCGGAAGGAGAGGAAGTCGCTAAATTCAAACAACGAAGTCCCAGAACTACCATAAACTGGGATGTATTCAACTTATGAGTCGGTTCTTTGGAAGATACCGTTGCCGACGACATCGACGAAGAATACGACGGCCAGTTGAATATCTTCACATTAGCGCCATGAAAGCTGAGGGTCCCAAAGTCACGATGTAACGCTTGTCTCCGCAGACACTCGAGCTGATAAGTCAACGTGGAATCTAACGAGAAACAGGCAACGAAAATCCTTACGTCCGATCCTGCGAAGCGCTGCAGAGAAGCGATAAAAGGAGACCTCAAAGAGAGACGAGCAGCAGTTATAGCAGAAGCTGCAGAAGCTGAGAAGAGCATTCGCAAAGCCCAGTGAGGCTTCGACAATCATAAGACCAAGATGATTGCGCTTCGATGCCCTGACAGGACACTCACACCTTCCAGAAGGGCTATGGAAAAAATCATCTACCAATACTACTCTGATTCTTCGCTAGCCATGCCCTCTTAGCCGTCATATAAATTGAAAGAAGGACGAATATGTCGTTCCACCGGTCCTTCCTTCCGAAATCCGACATGCTATATCGCTCGGTGAAGGACAGAGACAACACCCGTTCCAGACAGGATTAGACCAGAACACCTGAAGAACCTACCGCCAATTCTCATCAACACCCTAGTTCCGGCTCTTCACTACGCTACCATGTCAAGATGCGAAGGTTTCCATTCAGTGGAAAACCAGCGAGAAGACCGTGTTGATTGCTCAAAAATGGAGATCTTTCACGACACAGGCAATTATCGGCCAATCTGCCTGATTGTTGTCTATAAACTCTTCAATCGAGTCATCCTAAGCAGGATCAACGCATACACTGGAAGAAGGACAGCCATGCAAACAGAAGGGTTCGGAAAAGAATTTAGTACCATAGACCACATCCACACGATTACAAGACTGATTGAAGTTTCACGAGAGTACAAACAACCGCTCTGTCTCACCTTCATCTATCCGAAGAAAGCCTTTGATTCAGTGGAAATAGAAGCGGTTGTAGAGGCTCTAGATAACCAGAAGGGTCCCACTCGGTACATAATGATTTTTCGTGAGCTATATAGAGACATCACGACCAAAATATCCCAACTCGACAACACATTCTACAACAATCTCACCATTGACGTAAGAAGAAGGGTTCGACAAGGCGATAAAATTTTGCCAAAATTATTCACTGCCACCCTCCAAAAGTCATGCGAACATTACAATGGGACGATATGGGAGTGAGAATTGACGATCGACAATTAAACCATCCTCGCTTTGCTGATCATATCGTCTTTAACACTAAGCATCAGCCAAGCGGAACGAATGTTGACGATTTCGACAGCGCCTGTGGAAAGATTGGTCTTCACAATGAATCTAACGAAACTGATGTTTATGAGGAACGGATGGGTTTCTAATGCCCCATTCACGCTCAACGGAACGACATTCTCCGAATGCTCTAGTTATGTCTATCTAGGTCGTGAAGATCAACTTGATGAACGACCTAGCTCCAGAGTTGAGCAGGATGAAACGAGCGGCTTGGGGAACGTTTAAGAGCATCGAAGATGTAGTGAAGAGGACAAAGAACATCCGACTCCGTGCCCACCTTTTCGACTCGACAATTATCCCTGCCCTAACGTATGGAGCAGAAACCTGGTCGCTACGTAAGCAGGATGAAAGATCACTTGCCGTTATCGAACGCGCAGTCGAAAAGTCGATACTAGGAGTATCCCGTATCTCGCAAATGAGAGAAGGATCCGAAGTTCCGACCTACGTCAACGATCGAAGATCAGAGAACGCCGTTCTACACTCCAGGATATCGAAAATAAGGTGGGCTGGACACGTGATGCGCTTCAACGACAACCGATGGACGAGAGCCGTTGCCGACTGGATTCCACGGGATATCAGGCGCTCTACAGGTGAACCACCGAACCTGTGGTCCGATTTCTTCGCGAAAGTCATAGAAGAAAGATATTATGCTCAGCGAATCCGTAGAGCGAGGAAGGACCCATTGGGCTACTCTTGCACGCGATAGGGAAAAATGAAAGTGCTGCAGATACCCGCTCGAGTCACCCGACGATCAACGGAGCGACAGGTGATACAGGTGATGTAGGGGCTTATGTGGCACAGTGATTAGAGGTGCACTGCGTCGCACACAAGGTCGATGGATCGATTTCGCGCTCATGACTCATCGAGCGTTTCATCCTTTCAGGGGTCGGTGAAGTGGCTTTGGAGAATAGCAACATTGCCTCACTATACCGACAAGCCAGCGCAGGTATTGTGAAAGGCAGATGTGCATTCAATTACCTTAAACAATGCTAAAAACTGAAATATCGAAAACATGCATCATAGGCGGATTCATCAACCGAGAGCTTTATGCTTTGCTCTTCATGTTTTGAGCGATGAATGCATGAATTGGCCGTCAGGCTTTGCTATCGGCCAAATTCACTCCTAGTTAGGGCTTTACGAACAGAATTGTTGAGCGCCTCGATAGTTTCCATAGCATATCTCTTAGGCATCCTTGAACTGCAAACCATGTGACCGCTAGAAATTAAAACAGAAAGAGTAAAAAACTATTTGATATTGAAAAACTGTCGGTGTATTATGTAGTGATATGAAAAAAGAAGCGAGAGAATGCAAAAAGTGGCACTCATCTAATGTTCACTGCATATATGTTCTATGACTTTAAACGCCTGCGAAATTGTGTGATATTGCAGGCTCCACTGGTACTGCTCTGTTTCCGCTTTGTTTCCAGGCGACTATATCGATTCCGTGGAAGATAGAATTGGAAACCAACTTGCCTAACTTTTACTTATCTTTTTTGCATTTTTTCAACATTCGGAAAGGTAAAATTGAATTTATGTCATGCTCACTAAAGAATTTGCTTGGGGATCTGTGATAGCGATCTCTTGCATTGTACAAATACCGTAGACACATATTGATTGCTCCAAAACTGAACAGTTCAAAAGATACAAGGCTGTCATTTTACCTTGCTTGATTCGAGGGATCATGCCTAGACTGACTGATTAGTCGTTCTCTCCACCACTCTACTATTCCTAAGTTTTCCGCGAACGGTTTCTCCAGTTTTTTTTTTTCGCTTTTTCCCATCCCAAAGAGTGCCGTGTAATTCTCGAAACTCATACACCTAGATAGTAACGAAATTAGGAAGACGAAAGGCGTCTCAGAAGTGATATACGCTTATAGAGCATACTGGGTACTTCGCTTAGTACTTGTAGCAGGAATTACTGCAGTAATGCAAAAGAATTGCGCACTTTGTAGCAATATAGGTCCTTATCATGCAGAGACCAGAAGTTGAGCTTGTGTCTGCTAAAATAAAGTGCAATTCCAAGGGATACTGTCACCTGACTTTAGGAGATTTATTACTCGGTGTCGATTGCTTCATAGAGGAGTATGGTCTCAATGGATCAGTGAAGCGCGGAACTCTGCTTCTAAAGAGCCCTGGAAGAGAAGCAGGCGCCTTTGTAGCATGTGGACCTGACTAACGGCTCAAATATGTTAGATCAATATCAGACTACCATTTTTTCTGAGCGGTGTCCATAAAAAGCGGTCGAATGGAGAGATATGACCCTAAATTTTTCTTCAAGGAAGAAAAAGAGTCATTGCTTTTAGTATTCTTTTTCATGCATGACACGAGCAGATATGGTGGTGATCTATTTTGAGAACACTCCGGGTGATTCATAGGCAAATGATCAAACTTATGAAAACATTTTTTGCAAGTTGGGACCAACCAGAGAATGCTGGTTGTTTTCAAGTCTCGACAACTAATCCTTTTTCGTTCAAAAAGTGTTTATGTGGTAAAAAATGATGATTAGACAAGCAGGATATTAGCCATTTTTTATACACACAAAGTTCCATATGCAGAAACAATGCTAACAATGCTTTCTTTCGTGTCTATGAATTCTATTGAAACTTCACGTTAAACCAAACACTTTCTATTTTTCATGAATATCCAAGAAAAAATGGAAGCAATTCAAGGAGTAAATTTTTGAGGCAGTGCGAATAATAATAGTAGATCACCACAAGACATTGCAAGACTCGGTATGCGTTGTTTCAACTTCAACGATCTTAAGGAAGTCAAATGCATGACTCTAGTCTTGAGATCCAATCGAAACAGAAAACCTTATTCTTTCTTTCTTTTCTCTGACATCCAAGACAAGTGTAACATGGTAGTTGAAAGTGAAGAGTAATTTTTGTCATGATCGGGAAGGCCGTGTTCATTCGTTCTCCGTCTCTCATCGGTCAACAAGTTCATAACACAGTTGTCTGCAAGGATAGACCACACTGACTTGATGCATTTGTTGGCAACCGCAAATTGTTTTATAGACCAAGTATGCATTAAATCACTTCTAATAAGGCTTCATAAAGTTGTTTTCATTGAGCAACCGAGAGACTGATTAGTGTCCACAGTTCAATCTCTAATACTTTATTGCAGCAAAATCGAGATTAATTTCAAAGAGCGATTTCCTATGAACCATGGCATCAGTATGTGATGTAAGTTAATCTGAAAGCCTGGCTAGCTGACACGAGGTTTTGATAGTAGTGGCAGTAGTAGAGCGACGATTAACATTTTGGCGACATTATCTTCTTCAGAGCCTGGACCGTTGTGCTTTTGTGCTCTATGTGTATTCCGAGTACTTTATCGGAATTTGAATTTGCCATCTAGACGTTCTTTTATAGCGAACACAATGCAGACTACTCACTTCGCCAACATGTTCGATCCCGCATGCTTTACATGATACAGAGCTATTCGCACGATCTTTTTCTTCTGCTAGGGTAGATTATACATATTCCTGAGTGGCGTAATCAATCATCTAGTCTACCCATTTCGCGGAGCGAAGTTTTCGGCTGTTGACGGCACAGGGTGCCTGCAGCAACTGCTTCAGAACTTTGAAGCTCAGCTTTATAGACACTTTTTAATAGCGCTATTAACCTCGCTCGATATAAAGGGCGGCTTGAGAGGGATATCATCTGAGCGCGAGGTATTATATTGAGGCCTAACCACACTTTTGAACCAACCCGGGTGGCTTATGCTTTGTAGCGGCAGGAAATGGCAATTTTTCGTACCATGATTATCGATTCTTTCCTCTCTTCTTCTCTTGTGCACACCTTTGTAGCCGTTTCAAATATTTCTAACAAGAGGTTTTTTTCTCATGTGAGTGTTGAGAGGATGGGCATTGGACAAGTACGTTTTTGCTACTTGATTCGCAGTGCCATATCGAAATGCTGCCACTTTCTGAAAGTTTTGTTTGGTTATTTGAAAATGGAAGCTAGTTCTGGCTCTTTATTTGAATCAAAAATAATGTGTGAATTCCAAATTATCGGTTTGTTCCTACATAAGATGCAACATTACATGATATCTTGAAATTCTTTATGGTATTTCAACTTGTTGCGGTTTTCATACTTGCTGGAAATAAACGTCTTTCAGACAGTTGTGGCATTTTGAGCACATTGTTTTGCAGCCGTCTTTGTACTGGCTTAGCGCTCGAGGAGCGTGCCAGATTGGAGCACGAGTAGTTTTTTTTTTATTCAGCACCCCATTGAATATAAGGTCTATACAGGAAGATTTATCAAAGATTGGGTGTAATCTCTAACAGTGTTTGTTAACAAAGTGTGCCGAATTGATATCCATGATTTTCTATTAATAAAAATGTGAAATACGGACTGTGAGAAAGATATAAATAAATTGTATGCAAGAAATCCTTATGGATTCATTATTTCTTTTTTGACTTCGTAATCTTGCAATAGTCATTTATGTAGGTGATGGATCAAGATATTCGAAACTTTTAAGACTTTTTCCCCGAAGAGTTAACTGGATGTTAAATAAACTTTAGCGTGGATTCTCAAAGTAGCAATTTTAGAGATTTCCACTGTATCTAGTATAAGCTGTTGCCGCCGTCTCGGATGATTTAAAGATCTCCCACTCAGTAGTTAGGTTCGTCTCAAAACAGCAGCATTTTTTACGAGTACTCGATCGACTAATCAAAAACGATATAATGGCATGAATTCTTATATGAAAATTAGAGAACGGAATTGTATCGTGCTGAATTCTTATATGAAAATTAGAGAACGGAATTGTATCGTGCTTCCAAGAAATTTAGATGAAACTTATTCAATTCAACGTCTTCGTTCTTGAAAGGCGTGGTTTTGTGCTAACTAAGGCGTTATCTGAAATCAACACGTTTAACATGTCGAAATCGCAGGCGATATCTCATCGACAAATGCTATGCCGAATTATTAGTGAGGACGGTAAATGGGTTTTTTCAAAAGAAAAACTTGAAACTTTCTGAATCCACTGAATAGAAGTAGCTCTCGATTCGGCTATGGCGCATGAAAAATAGTAATTGAGAAAGCCGAGTAAAACGTTAGTCAGCCTACATTCATAGGAATCACAACTTAGTTTTATGATTTTATTTATTAAGGTACTGGCGTAAATCAACATGTGCATGAGTTGAGCAATGTACATAGTTGTTGGAAAAATGTAGAAGACAATGAACACTTGAAATATAAAAGATGTTCACATTCATGTTCTGGCAATGCTCATAGATTTAGAATTGTTCTTACAGATAATGTTTCTTAATCGACTTTCTTTTAGAAATCTTGTTTGAAAAATCGACATATTCCAAGAACTGTTTCAGTCCTTTTCAAGGTTTACCATGTCACTGGCTTATGTACATTTCGGCAGTCTTTCAAAATATATCGATGCTCTCAAGTGACATTTTTTAACAGTAGATTGAAGCGCAATATCTATATGATCAATAACGGCCGCGTGCCATCGACTATGAAAAGGCCCAGACAACATGTGGAGTTCTGAATGTCATTTGAATCATTATCGACTTATAATTAATGCTGGCCTCTTGTATAGCAGCCATCTTGTATACGATAACTTCGCTAAGTGAAATTCTTCATTCGAGCGATGCTCCTTTGCAGAAAACTGGACGCGCACAATAACGAAGACGAAGGCTACAACGATGGCAAACGGCAGTGGAGAATCGAATGTAATCATGAGCTCCGAGAAGATGAAGATATCAAAATGTTAGCCCAGTTAAGCTCATTCATAAACTCCTGGTGTTAGCTAAATCATAAAAGTCACTGCATGGGAAACACTTCCTACTTTTATCTTTCTTCTAAATCACCTGCCACCTGTCTCCCGTTGATCGTCGAGTGACTCGAGCGGGTATCAGCAACTCTTCCATTTTTCCCTATCGCGTGCAAGAGTAGCCCAGTGGGTCCTCCTCGCTCCAGGGATTCGCTGAGCATCATATCTTTCTTCTATCGCTTTCGTGAAGAAATCGCACCAACAGGTCAGTGGGTCTTCCTCTAGAGCGCTTGACGTCCCGAGGAATCCAGTCGGTGACGGCTCTCGTCCATCGGTTGTCGTTGAAGCGCATCACGTGTCCGGCCCACCTTATTTTCGATATCCTGGCGTGTAGAACGGTCGATATTCTTCTAAATATAGAATTGAAAACCATGCCTAGAGGTAACGCGGACTACGACACTATTAAACAACTGTGAAGTACTACGAATGCTCATTCTAATTTGATTTCTTAACTGTCCAAGAATGGGAATATTTGTAGCTCCAATAACAAATCCTATTCATTACTTTGACATGCAGGCTTTACTCCACATCCAAACACGGTCGAGATTGTGAACAACAGCGAAATTATGAATAGACTCGTTGTGTGCCTCGCCATGTTTTTGAGAAATTCATTTTTTGACCCCTAAAAATCCAGTCAAATAATATTCGATCGAAAAGAATTTCTACAACTTTTGTATCAGATCATCTATGAGACAACAACAAATTTGGCACTCGGCACTCATTCGTGGGCGACATCGCCCTGATTGCTCGTTGATTTTTCATAAGTCCTTCAAGGAATCTCCCTTCGTCAATTTGAAACAAAATCTTTCTAAACATGTTGCCACTCTTATGCGTTAACGGCAATCGCGAAGGTGAAATTTTACTGTACAAAAGCCTTTTCAGATCCTTTCCAGTAATAATTTGAAGGCTTAAATCTTGGGAGACTACTTGTATGCTTATTTGCTGTAAATGTTTTTTTCATAGCGCTGCAGTGTTTATAATGAAATTATGTTCACACGCACCGCTTGCTTCTGTTGTTATGGCGCTTGTATTTCTCTGGATGAAACTTCTTCCTTAACCCTCGAGGGACGGCTACAGAAATCCGTGCGTGCAGAGCGACTTGCGCAGAGGTAGGCGTGTTTCCGTTGTTCGATAAAGGTTTTTTGCTCCGTTTCGCGAAAACTATTGGAATTCTTGTTTGCGCTTTGATAGAACAATATTGCTTCTACTCGCCCATATGCTTTTGGTTGACATAAATATCATTTATAGGGAAAAACGCTAATTTACTACACAATCGTACTCAATTCGGTAATCAGACAATTATATTGAAGTATACAAGGGCATCACAATAGATATCTTAAGTTTTAATGTTCAAGCTTGCTTACAAAACCCAAAAGGCATTACAGTGAACAAAAATTGGAAAAACAAGGTAATCTTTCGAAAAAGAGATGATGCGTTTCGTGTTCTATTCGAGTTCGTCGATAACTCTATGACTAAGTTTATATCGGTCATCTATTTTTTTTCATTTATTTACAGTTGACATTTGTAGAGAAAGAACTGAGATCTCATGGGCAGAGGAAGAATTCTGTATGTGGAGGACCATCATGTATGAGTAAAAGCTTGGAACATTGGCATTATGCAAACCATTGATCAAAAATATGTGTCGCTTAAGAAGTTTTGGAAAGTTTATTTCTATCCGCTTCATTTTCAAGACATATTTTTGTCTCTTTCTAGACATTTTAGCAATCATTCGATAGCCCAAATCTCGAAAATTTAAACGGTCTATTCTAGCTTTTGAAAGACCTTTATATTACGCTGCGACTGTGGAAATAAGATTTTATTTCAGACGCAAGCATTTTTTCCCAGCAAAGAGTTTATTTAAAATAATTGGTAAGCCTTCAGCACAAATTTCGATAAATTTTGTAGGGTTCCTGATTTCCCAAAAAAAATTTTATTCCTCTGCAACACTGAAAGTAAGATTGTATTTCACATGCGGCAGCACACAGCGTACATCGGATATGTGTATGGATTCCGCAACATTTGCGTCAAGCCAACTCTTTTCAATAGTCACTCGATAGCTTAAATCTCGAAAATCTATGGCGGTTATGCTTTATAAAAGAAATCTCTTAGCGCTCTGCAGCAGCATAAATAAAATTGTGCTGCATATTTAGGGGCTTTTCTTTGGACACAGCCTTTCTCTTGAACTTTCAGTAAGCAATTCAATAGCGTATATCCCAAAAACATCAACGAACATGCTTAGTTTTTTCAGAAAAGCGTTTTTTTGTCTTGCTACAGCTAGAGGAATACTGGATTTAACTCTTGGCGTGCATCGCACTTCACACGTTAATTGCAGTTGCGCGAGCGACACGGCTCCGAGCGCGAAACCTTGTATTATTTTGCCTGTTACAACGCGGTGAGAAGTCTTTTGAAACTAAGAAAACATTCGAAATTGCTGAGATCTGTACTATCAAATGCTTGTTGGAAATTTGAAGGAGAATGGCATGTGCCCAGCGAAAGTACTTGAATGTGAAACACAAATCTATTTCTTGCTGCAACTACGCGTTAGGAGACTTTTTCCATAAACGTCCAAGACGGCGGGTAACATTCTAAGAGAGAAATGCAACTTTTTTTCTTCTTGCAGCGCTATGTGATAACTTTCGAAAAGAACCAATTACCTTATCAATTTCTAAGATTTGGGATATCGAATGACTAGTAAAACTTTGGTGACGAGCATATCGAATCATCAACAAAGCAATGAAGCATATTGAGTGTGAAGCAGCAATTTGTATTTAGCTGCTACATATCATGGAAAGTATTTTCTGAAAATCAAACATTTCTTTGAAATCGCAGAGATCTAAGCTATTTAATGATAACCAATTCAAGAGTAAACTTTTGCCCAACGAGTAGGAGTCGAACTGCTATACCGTCAGCTAAATCTCTAAAAATTGAATGTGTTTGCTTCATTAAAAGGACTTTCTTACAGCGCCGAAACAAAATAAAGCCTTTGCCTTCGACGCACGCGTACTTCGCGCAGGCCAAGCCTTCCAATTGTAATAACCATTTGGTAGCATAGATTTCGGCGAATCAAACGCTGTGCTTATTTTCTAGAAAGATCATTCCACTCCAGTGTGCCAATGAAATAAGATTAAACTTCAAACATGAGACTTATTGCTTTCGGCTACTGCTCATGAATGACCATGGATATGCGCGCGAACACAAGTGTAGCGAGATTTTTGTTCTCGCGAATCAAAAGACTTTTCCTCTGCTTTGGTGAAAAGAAGGTAGATAAAAAATATGACTCTGATATTCGAAGATTCTTCTATACGTTTATATGTTAATCGTGCCTATGTTTAGGCTTATAGCGGTATATTGGCAATGATTTCATAGGAAAGTCGTCCTAGAACGATAGAACAAAGTCTTTTTCAAAATTTCGATACAAAATCATAAGAATCTCTACGAAACCTGAAGAAATCACAAAAAAAAAATCACGGAAATAGCGAAAATCCGCATGATACGCGCCATGCGTGAGACACAACATTAATTTCCCCGTTTTAATCGCTATATAGAATATTTTCTAAAAACTAAGTACATTTTTGAGCTTCTGAGACTTACGCCAATTGATGACTAACAGTAGGTTGGGAGAAAAGCTTTGTCAGGGAGATATAGTGCGATGATGTTAAAACACGCAGCGCTTGGGAACCATAATTTTAATTTCAAATGCTACAGTGCTTTAGAAGGCTCTTTTTAGAAACAAGTACATAATTCATCGAAAATCACACTTTCAAAATGTTTATGGAATTTCAAGAAAACGGCTGTGCCCGGCAAAATATAAACATGAAAATAATAAAAGCGCACGACGCCTTTGAAACATAATTAATTTTGGAATGCTGCAGCACTGTGAGGCTTTTCAGAAAACAAGCACCGTATAGCAGCTCTTCGAGATTCGCAACTTTTCAAATAGGCACTAACACCCTCATGAAAAGGTTTCTGTCTAGCAAAAGAGGTGCCTGACGGTTTCGTAGCGTCTAACGGTAAAGAGTCCATGTTTCATGATAGTCTGCTATCTCGATGCACAAAGAAATTAGCATTTGAGGAGAAGAAATTCGTGTGCAGCTCGAGTTCGGTTATTTCCTTCTCATTTTTATGCTCCGACATTAAAGCCTAACTTTCGCAAAATAAAATTCTTGCAGTAAGCGAATGCACAAAATCACAGCTGGATTCTGACAGAAAATCCGTAAAAGAAGGCATGAATGAAAGAAAGCAGGAAAAGAAGAATGACAAAAACGAGGCACAATTTTAACTGCGAGATTCTTGGCAATCAATCTCCAAGGAGCAGAAATTGCGTCTGTTAAATTTCGTATTTTCAGAACAATCTCAAGTTTAAAAACGCTCGTAAATTATCTTTTGTTCAAGGGAAGGTCAACTGATAACCAAGTATAAGCACATCTATAGATTTCAAATGAGAGTTTGAGAGACAGATGAAGAATGAGGTGTTACCAAAAATTCGCAAATTATAGGGATGGCAACGAGAAGCAGAGTCAGCATTGGTCTTAGAATAGACAGCTGTGAAGGCATTCAGAGTTGCTCCTAAAATAGGAGAATATGCCTGATGAAGTTACAAATGCATCAATACGGAAAAGTTCAATGGTCGTCGTGAGAACACGAGTGATGTGGATGCTCAGCACAAACTTCCTTACCCCTCTTTTAGAGCGTTCAGGTTTCTCATCAAAGGTGGATGTTTATGGAGTGCCATCATTTTCCGCAACTTCCGCGCGATGTGCCGTCAAAACAAAATTGTTAATGATAATATCGTATAGTGAAGATTATTGTATATGTGTAGCGCTTACGAACTCTTCAGTGGTCTACCTCAACCCTGTAAATGTTTCTGGAAAATCATCTAAACGACAGCAAGTTTTTTGATCAGTACGGCTCTCGCTTTCTGAGGGATTTGCGGTATGATTCCTTTTCCCACAACAGCATTTCAAAATTAATATTGATTTATTATGAAAAAGCATTGAATGCGATTCCATTTTCTCCGCTGTACTACAGTACTGCTTGTTTTCCACTTCATAGATTTGTTGCGGAATATTCACGGCACTTTAGATTTGTAATTTTTAAGAACTTTTTACTAACGGTTGCACTTCAACGGCTCAAGGATGAATCTGAAAACGTTTATTTCACTGTAGGTTCTCAACTCATTGGTGAAACGACATAGTTTTTGGAGCAGGAAGTTCCACTCCTTCCAAAGAGTTAGCGCGAGGTCTTCGACATGATATGTAATAGATTGTGTTTTATATATTTTTTGAAAGGCAAAGCGGAAGCACCGTCAGCGCTGTATATTCAAAGGCCCTGTTATGATTTCTAGTGAACGATTATGGAAGCTGAATAAGCAGTTTCCCTATTGTAGATGTTTCGTGTTCCAGCAGTTCCGTGTCATTCACTACTTTGCCATTACTACCAGTGCTATCATGAAGTTTGTGGTTTTCTCGAGTGTGGCGCAATGGTTATATGCTATGCGATACACGCATGGTCAATAGCTCGGTCGCGTGGTCAGGACTCAGCAAGCTCTCCATCCATACAGGGTTGGCGAACTTTACCAAACTTCTCTGGGAGGATATTAGCACTAATTTGATACATCGGTAGATGGCCGCGAGTCAGTGTAGTGGGCAAATATATATTCAGCCCCTCCAGTGTGCCTGATGGAGTCGAATGGCACATTCTCTAGGAATTGGTTAACGCCAAGAGCTCATTATTTTTTTCATAGGTTTCCAGGTGTTTCGCGAAACACTTGAGCAAAGTCTTACCTCTGTTTGCAACTGAAAAGCTGCCACTGAGATGGTAAGCACTAGATGATACACGCGTTTCGTCCACCCACGCAATGGAATGTTGTAGGTGAGTTCATTGCTGTTTTGAGTACAGCGTACGTTTTTACCAGTTCGCTACTTTTTTATCACTAAGAACTTCGTGAGAATATTAATTCCTTGAATTATCAACGAGTGATGAAATAGAGTAACAGGTTACATAAGAGAGTAACTATTTCAGTCCTAGTACCAAGCTTTGGTTGGCTTTGGCACGTTTAGAAACGTATGAAAATGCGCGTAAAGTTCTTAACAAAGTTCGAAAACATATTCTGACAGATCATCAGATCTGGTTGTGTGCTGGTCGTCTGGAGGGAATGCGACATGAAAAGGATATGTTTGATAGTATCGTGCAGTAGGTAAATTCTAGCAATCATTCTTCCAGTGGTGTGGTGAATGACAGAATTACGGGAAATTCAATCACGTGTGGTGTGATGGAGTTGTACTGCACCTCAGAATTCTGTTTTCTGATTTTTTTTTTTGTCCCTCGTCTAGGCTCTAACATCTTTAACTGCAAATATGGTGAAGTTGAATAGAAAACACTGGATGAAGGATATCTTTGACTTCAAACGAACCTGTTGACACTCACTTGTCAAGCCATAATGTTAGCCATTTGGAGATCTTGCGCTCACTAGGCTCTGCTTTTGGTTCATTAAATAGATGAGCATTTTTCTTCAGTTAAGGCTGCATTTCTGCCAATATTATCTTTGTTAATACTAGATCTGATTTGGGATTGACTAGACCTTCGTAGTATGGGCACTGGTGTCGAAGTCGGAGACAAAAAAGCAGAGGATGCAGACTCTTTTGCAAAACAAGGTGATTCATATATTCTTATACGGCTGCGTATATCAGAATTTGGATGCTGAGACGTCTAAGTGATAAATAAGACCATGTCAGTATGCCAAAGATCACGCATACTCAGATAGTTACAGTCGAGGAAGTGGAACTCTGTGAATCTGGATTTTGACCGTTTTTTTGGGAGCGCTAGCATGTGCCTGTGTGGTTTACGCCTATGCTTTGAAGAACATAGAAGAAGGTAAGGGCATTTGGCTTGCAGCTGCTCATTTCGAAAAAGCACAGAGAACCACGTTTTGCTTTTTAAGTACTTTTTCCGTTATCTGAGCGTCATTTCGACCCTTTGTAAAAGACGCATTTTTTTGTTCTTTTTCAATTTTCAAATTACTGTTCGATAGCACAAATTGAAGGAATTTGAATGATTTATTTCATCTTCAAAAAAGTCCTCATATTGCGCTGAAAGAGCTTTTATAAAATTTTGTTTTCCCATTTAAAAATTACTCGCTGACCGAAGCTTTTCCTGCCTTGTTTTACCAATTAACCGATTAATCAAATTTTGAGAGTTTCATTGACCTATCTGGTTTTTCTAATAGACCTGTTATTACCGTGTACCAGCCAAAGGAAGATTGGATTACTAGCTCGGTCGCGTGTTCAAGGCTCTGCAAGCTCTTCATCCCTATAGAATTGACGAGCTTCACCACACTTCTCTGGGAGGATACTAAAACTGATGTGATTTATCGATAGGCGATTGTGAGTCACTGTGGTGGCCAGATATTCATTCACTCACCTCCAACATGCCTGATGAAGTACGGCGCAATCGCTACGGATTGATCAACGCCTAGAGATTATCCTTTTTTACGCTTTCCATGTGTTCGCAGGACACCTGAACAAATTCTTACTTCTGTCCTTCACTGGAAGCTTCCACTGAGTTAGAAGAATCAGATGATGCACGCGTACTGCTCACCCGAACAGTGGAACATTGTAGGTGAGTTTATTCCTGTTTTGTATACAGCGTATATTTTTACCCCTTTCTTTTTTTATCATTAAGAACTTCGTAAGAACATTAGTTCTTGAATTATCACAGAGTGATGAAATACTAGTAACAGGTTACGTAAAAAAGTAACTATTTTAGTTCGAGTGCCGAGCTTTGGTTGGCTTTGGCACGTTTAGAAACGTATGAAAATGCGCGTAAAGTTCTTAACAAAGTTCGAAAACATATTCTGACAGATCCTCAGATCTGGTTGTGTGCTGGTCGTCTGGAGGGAATGCGATATGAAAAGGATATGGTTGATCGTGCAGAAGGTATATTCTAGCGATCACCGTTCAACGGTGTGGTCATTAAGTGAATGACGGGAAATTCAATTATTTATGGTGTGGCTATGGGTCGTTCTGCATCTCAGAATTCTGTTTTCTAACTTTTTTTATCCAGAATTCAGAATTTAGCAACCTTAAGTGCATTGATTGCTGAGCTGAATCGAGAGCATTGGATGAAGGATGCCGTTGACGCCGAATGAGGCGGTTGCACACTCACTTGTCAAGCCAAAATGTTAGCCATTTTGAGATGTTGTGTTCACTAGGCTCTGTGCTTGGCTCATGAGATCGCTGGGCAATTTGCCCACTTGTGGCGTGATTTCTCAAAATATTATCTTCGTTAATATTGGACTTGATATGGGATTGATTAAGCCGTCATGTCAGCGATACTGGTGCAGAAAACCAAGACAAAAAAGCAACTTTGTTGAAGGATGCAGACCCTTTTGCAATAAAAGGTACAACAACACATTCTCTTAAGGTTACGTAGATCAGATTTTAGACGCTTAGACGTCTCAGTGATAAATGAGGCCATATCAGTGTGATAAAATTAGGAATCTCAGGTTGTTGCAGTCGAGGAAGGACAATTTTGTAGTTGTGGATTTGCCCTTTTTTCAGAAGTGCTGAAAATGTGCCTATGCGGTTTATGTGCGACTTCGAAGAACATCGAAAATGTAAGGGCACTTCGCTTGCAGCTGCACATTTCGAAAAAACACACGGAACAACGTTTGCTCCGTTTTTCTACTTTCTTACTTCATATATAGGTTGAAGTCCGAAGCATAAATCGTATCACATTTACCAAGAACTATGAAGTACTTCTTGCCGATGAAACCACTTCTTGTCCACAAGCTGAAGTTCTATGTTTATAGTATGCAAATACGACATGGTTACGTGGTGATGTCTCTGGACCTAGAGAAATCCTTGCTAAGTTATATCCATGACCAGATTTTTTATTTATAAGTTATTTCAGAAAAATTCCTATATAAGAGTATGAAACTAGGGAGTAGAAAGAGACGCTGTACACGTCGTTACTTATGATTTCCGATAAAACTTTTATGGAATGTGATTCCTAGAATTGTTTCCGATGAAGCTGTCTATTCTTCTGTGAATTTTTGTAGATTTCGAACACATTGCCAACTCTGAGGGCATTTGGATGGTAGCCGTTGAGTTGGAGTCAGAGAGTAATGAATTTGCACGTGCTCGTTGTCTTATTGAAAAAGTTCGGCACAGCGCACACTTCTGCACGATTATGGATGAAGAGTTCTCCGCTTGAGTGGTGTCTGGGTGATCTGGAGAGGGCAAAAATGTTGATCAGAGGAGGACTCGAGAAGTCGATTGTTATTTTATCTTTTTATTTTTTACTGTTTGTTTAATTTTTGCTGTTTTAGTACTGTTTTCTGAGAGATTCGAGGAGAAATCATTTGTGCTTTTGCTGATGCTTCATCGTATATAGGAAGTCAATGGAACTCAGCTCTAGGCAACCAAATCTCGCAAAACTTTATATAATGTTGAGACAAATCACTCTTCAAGTAAATGACCATGACGAAGCTAGGAAAATATCTACCGAAGGGTAGGTTCAAATAGATCTGAGGTCATTTATAAGTATCTTAGCATTTTTGCTGCTTATTTGATATCAAAAAATTCCCTAGTGCTGTTCCTTTATAGCCATTACTGAGTCGTCTGGAAGGGTTACAAATTCAGATAATCAAAGGAATGATCTGATGACTTTTTTCTGCTTTATCGATTGTTTCTCATGGGGCACTGATTCTTAGTGACAGTCTCGGGTTCTTCCAACTGCTGATCGCGTGTCGATTCTCTAATTGCTAGACTGATCCATTGCGTGCGTCATCATTATCGTTCACATTTCTCACGTGCATTGCATAGAATGCACACTGAATTGATATTTAGGGTGAAAAAGAGAAAGTTTGAAGAAATGCGAGGAAGCAAAGCTACGTCATGGAGAGTTATGGGTATTTGTATCAAAAGACCCGAAACATTGGCGGCAGCAAAGTGGAAAAATTTTGAAAACCGTTGTCAATGATATACCGATTCCATCATAGTTAGGGTTGCTTCAAGCCTCACCATTAGAGTGATTGGTTTTTAGATCACAATTTTCGCTAACAGAAATTATACCACATTGTTTGGGATGTCATTTATGGATTTTGTCCTTTTCTATTTTACTTTTATTTGTCCACAGTGTGGTCGAGTAGGATTGTTCCCAACTCAGATACCCGCGTTTTCCACATTGCATTGTTCTAAAGAGCCAAATGTCAATAGGTTATATTGTATTGGTTCGGAAGCTCACCACTACGTAGCCTTATCAAGATCCACAGAATAGAAATAGAAAGACAGATGACCAATAAACAAGACGCGTCAATGGACGTGATTTTCCGCACTAGCTGCTTTTTTTATGCTCTGAACTTTCCCAGTCATTTGATCCGCACTATACACACTTTGAGACCGCTTCAATTAATTCCTTTAGTTTTGAAAATATGGATTCTGTCTGGATAGACCGTACTCATATGTGTGTGGTGTTCATCATCTTCACTTCTCCTCGTCGTCCAGCAATTACGTGTAGAGATCGTTGAATTCGCGTCGCCGGTTTGGCTACTCTCAGTAATGCTGATGCCTGGGTTTAGTTGTCGGGAATTGGACGACATTCGTAAGGAATCCCTAATCTTTATTCCCATGAAGGCTCTCAAATGACGACTATTAGTCTTCAAAAAACGAAGAGTACCCATAAAATTTTAGCGACATCTAAGTTTTTTCCGTTCGTGTTGCTCTATACTCCTAACCTCTCCATATCGATAAAGGCTATCCTCTACCTCCCACAATTGGAGTTGGAAACCATTTTTATTATGAGTATAGCAAAAGAAATTTATATCCAGTGTTATAAAGTGATGTGCAAAACTTTAGCACCAGGCGGGACTAGAACCCGCACCACACTTTCCGGGAATGCGTGTTCTATCCGTTACACTGCTGACGCCCATTATGCTATAGCTCTTTCTACGCTTCAGCGCACCTATCTGCCAGCCGAAAGCAGTCAACGGCCTGGCCCGGGTAGTCGATCTCGGCACTGAACCCAGTCAAAAGATATTTAGTGGCAGAAGCAATTTAGCGCAGACTTCATTTCTGCATAATGTTTGTTCATGCTTGGTCAACGTACAGAACTTGTCTTCGAACTAAGAAGATTTCACAGAAAACAGCAACAGAAAACTTCTAGCAGCTTCCCCTTGTCTTGCATCGGATGCTCAATTTATGTCAGCCATGATATATATGGCATTGTCGAAAACGGATTCGTTTCATGTGGGTAGCTCTTTTCACTTGATGACATTTCTTCATCATTTCCTATCAAAATGGAATATTTATACGGAGAATGCCGTGGTCAGATTCAAAAATATGGAATGATACCGACATTGAGTTAATTTCATTTTGTTCAAAACGATGCGATCGATGTTTGCATGTAGGAGATCACATTGAACGAAGTTGGAAATTGAAGACGATTGCGTGGCTATATCATTATATATTATACAGAATGATAGTGATTATGCTGTTAATTGATTAATTTCGTTAAATAACTAAAAACTTAATCAAACAAAAGTGTCGAAATGCGATCGATTTCATGGTACAAACCCAATATATCCAGAAAAGTCGGCTTTGGATCTGATCTCGACATAAGTAATTGGTCATTTTCTTGCATTACTAGGCTGAAATGAGGTTATTAACACGTATTATTCGGCTAATATCTCGGCATCTCTGTCTTTGGTATCGTATTATTCGGTGCGATGGTCCACAGGTGAATTTCATTCATGCCATGTGAGTGTTCGTTAAACTATCAAGTGGAATACAAAATAATACAAGCTAATTCAGAATACAGTCCATTGTATATACCAAGGAAAAGGCGAAGAACGACTGGCTATTGTTTTTCAACAGTACAATGACCTACTTCAGTATAGCGAAGTCGTTCAACAGGTTTTCCTGAACTTGGGGTGAGTAGTTCATGTGACACCCTTTCATGGTCTTCGCCAGCCACATCATCTGTGCTCGATAGGAGATCGACTAGTCTTGAAAACTGTAGGAATACGATTTATGTGTTGAAATGAGTGATCTTGAAATTGATCACAAAGTCACTGCTTTCCCTCTACTGCAATTTCAAAGTTGATTTTTCGAAGATCACTTATTCCGAAAATGGTAGAATAGCTTACCCTTGTCAACTACCCTCTAAATTCACTAGAAGAAGCACTCAAATTCTATGAGTGGTTTTTTGTTTCTGCAGCTTTCAAACATTTCAATAAAATAAATGTAATAAAATCTAATGAATCTTTCGCAAGGGAGCGTTCAGAATCTTTTTGAACGACTACATTATTATCCATAACTTTGGAATTTTTCGTGAGACAAGAGGCCGCTCTTCATGCAAATCGCCATTTTCTTTTCTGTTTCTACTCACCAACTTCAGTTTGCGGATATGAGTAACATCTATAAAAGCAAGCAGATTCATTGGAATTAATTTTAGAGCACCCAAAATGTGAATGCCTGCAGATGGGATTTGGTCACTTTTCGATAGGCGAATGAGTGAGTTTTTAGCCGAAACTTCAGAGCGACGCTGCTGTGAAATCAATTCCAGCTATTATTCCAAACCTTAAAATATTATTTATTTTACAGCAGAAATTAGACATGTAAAAAATGTATGTGGGAACTTCTCAATTACTTCTCGAATAAAAGTTTTAAGCACAAATTCATCACATTGTGCATTTCATTATAATAGCCTTTTGGATGCATAGCAAAGGCCCAAAAATAAACTGAAAAGAGGATTACCTCGTAATTAGGCCTAACCCCGAATCATACCTGAGGCTGGCCCTTTCCAACCTGAGTTAGGCACAGCCCACTGTTGCACTGACCATAAGCGGCTGCTCTTCATTGAATGATTGATAGACACAAAACATCACAACGGTGAGCGTGTTTTTTGTGATGAAGTTTTTACTATGCCATCCAAAAAATCATTTCTTACGTTTTCTGCTAGGTTTAGGGAGGTTTGGACTTGGTACATTATGGATCAATATGATCTTTCCAGGCTCTGAAGAAGGCGACCCGCCGAAAACGATAGCCACCTCGAATATTGTATATTCAACGCTGCATTACTAACTGTATTGTTGCATGCTTCGCTAGTATTCAATAAATAATATCAATAACACCTAGGAACGGCCAAACAGAAGAAGATGCTCACTTCAATATAATTTACTGCTTTCCACTCTGATTGTTCAACACCCATATGGTTGCCAGTTTATTGATAGTGTACTGCCACATTTGAACATCGATTAGATAAGAATGATTGTCTCATGAATATCAAAGTTCACTTTCAATTTCAGCTGACAGTGACCGTCACCGTGTACAAATGCGAACCAAATGGACCCGATCTTAACAATCGAAGAGCTCTGTCCACAACATTTTGCCACATCGACCTCGACCAATTAGCCATGATGATGTTCGTAGTCTATATAGAACTTTTTTTTATGAAACGAAGTTGTGCAACTAAGAAACCGTCCAAACCGTGAGAGTTCCTGAGAGGGACAAGTGCTCGCTGTTGATAGCCCTTGCAATATCGTGGCATTTCATCCCCGCCGCACCATTCGCCACTGCGGGCAAATTCCCGTCACCGTGCTACCGACGATAATACAGGTTTCCACCGCAGCGTTTGCTAGAAACTATAGATCTCAGAAACACTTCTTCTTCTGTGCACAAACCTAAGCCTGGAAAAATCAAAACAATGTAAACTTCACCTATTAACACACTGAATACTATACTTTTATTCTGAAAGTAAAATATGTATAACATTCAAAAAGTTATTCTCAGTTTGAAAGATTTTGATGTAATGGCTCTGTGATAGTTAACCTCAAACTCCGATATATTTTATAATAAGTTTCTAGAAAATGTCTTTGTTTGCAAAAAAAGTACACCTCTGCTTTTTGAATGCCCCTTATAGTTCGGATTGAAATTTCCTGCATGAATGTCCACTGCTGGAGACTTACGCTCTTTCTCTGGTTCCATTAAGAGCTGACATCGCAGCGGTTCGTAAGTGGTATTAACTTGAAGTTGACCCAGAATGCTGGAGATCACAAAATCAGGCAAGAGTGCTCTCCGACCTTCGATTTCGAGAACATCGACAACCTAAAACGTAAATCTTCACTATTTCGACGAGTGTGTCGGAAGTATTTTCAACTAACATATGTGAAATTTGTCAAGTTAGGTTAGCTTTAGAGACTGAAGATATAAGAAAAAATTGCTACTCATCTCATACTTCTTTCAGAATTCACGAAAAAATGGAATACCTAAGTTGTAAACTCACTGTTTGCATTGCAAAACGTTGTGCCAATGCCTTAACAGCATCCTTGCTGGTTGCAATACCAGGGACTACGGCAGAGATTGCTTTGTTTTCTGTGTAAACCGCGATAATAGGTAAGTTGCTGGGCCCGCTGGCAGTGAACGTCCTAGTGCTCGCTGCAAGGAAATTTCATGGTTTTTGTAGTGAATGGTTGCAAATTAAGTTTTCAAGTACTTCGAAAACCGACTCTCCTCGTCAATACCATTCAATAACTTTTTATTTTATAATTTAGCTAATATCACGTGGTTGAAAATAAACTTTATTCGGCCGATATTTCGACGTCTTCGTTTCTTCAGAGCCGATAATTCGAGTCGATCGTCCACAATTATTCGTTTTCGTTGTCGTTCAAGTCGACTATTTCTCGATGGAAGCGCCGCCCGGAAGGAAAGCCTCACTCGGCAATGTTCATTGATATAAAATTGTTCTTATAAATAATGTTTCTCAATCAATTGTTTTAGAAATTTCGTTTGAGAACATCGATCTATTCGGAGAACTATTTCAAGACTTTTCAAGGATTTAGCATGTCACTGGCTCATGTACACTTCGGTCTCATCTTTCAGAAAAATCGATGCTTTTTAGTGACATTTTCAAGCAGCAGATTGAAGACGAATATTTATATAAGCGATTGCCATCAACTTTGAAAAGGCTCAGACATCATTTCACGTTGTCAAGTCCTGGCATTTTGTCATTTAAACCACTATCAACTGATAACTAACGCTGGCAACTTGCATGGCAGTCATCTTGTGAACGATAACATGTCTAAGTGAAATTCTCAATTCGAGCGATGTTTCTCTGCAGAAAATTGGACGAGCACAACAATGAAGACGAAGACCACGACTATGGCAAACCACAGTGGAGAATCGAATCTATCTTGGGCTCTGAGATGACGAAGACTTCAAAACGTTAAGCCATTAAAGTCCACTTATAAACTCCTGTTGTTAGCTAAATCATAAAAGTCGATCCATTGAAAACTTCTTGGCTTTATCTCTCTTCCTATACAAAATCAAAAACTCTGCCTACAGGTAGCGTAGACTGCAACAACATTAATCAATGATGGAGTGCTAGGCATGGTCATTCTGATAGGAGCTCTTAACCATCTAGGAATAGGAATATTTGTAGATCCACAACAATTCCTATTCATTACTTTGACCTCCAGGAATCACTCCACATCCAAACACTGCTGAGATTGACACTAGCAACAAAATCATGAATTGAGCGCTTGAAGGTCCAACTTTATTTGTAAAAATAATCATTTCCTAAAATAGAATAAGTATTCATAGACTCAACTAAGACCGATGTCTAGATCTTTTGTGTGAGATCATCCACGAATAACAACAGATTCGGCACTCGGCACCTATACGAGGGTAACGTCGCCTTGGCCGGTCTTTGATTTTTTTCTGGTTTTTATCAAGTGCTTCAAAGGATCTCTAAATCGCTTAATTCAGAACAAAATCTAGAAAGCGTATTTCATGACACACTGTGCTAATGTGATGCTCGAATACCAATGATCGAGGTGAGAAAATCTCTGTCAAATCTTGAATAAAATGGACTGCGTGGGAGCGAGAAGTTGAATAAAAATTCCACTGAATGCGCCAATTTCTCAAGTTGCTTGGCTTATATTCGGCTCCCGCCTTCTTATTTCTGATGCTGCGACAATTGACAAAGCGCCTGAATCACAACTGTAGTTCTGAGAAAAAGTCTCCAAAGAAGATATCGATTGATAAAAACGAAGCATAATTCTTATTGCAAAACTTTTCGGCAACAAATTTCTAAGCTAAGAATGCGTTTGTGAAACTTTGATGTTTTTGTTAGCCTCTTACATTTGTTAGCTCATGAATTATAGTTTTAACGGAGTGGTCAACTGATTGCCAAATTGAGTAGATCTATAGAATTTCGGTAATATGGTTGAGAAATAGGCGTGTAATTAGAGATTAGCAAAAATCCACCAATATGAGGATGTTAACGGAAAATAGTGTCAGGATTGGGTTCTAGAATAAACTGCTGGATGAAGACATCAAATGCTGCCGTGAGATAGAACAATATTTTCCATCGATAAAATCGCTAATGTTTTCGAAACGGGAAAGGCACAGTGGGCGATGTTTAAGAATGTAGTTGATGTAATGATATGCAGACGTTTCTCTGTTCGTCTTTTCATACGTTTCTAGGTGGGTGTTTGAAGAACGCCGTCTTTCCGCATTTTCGGCCCGATGTGCAGGCAAAACAAAAGTTGTCACTGCACATTTCATGTAATAAAATCTCATTTCTTTGTGCAGTGGTTGCAATCTCTTCAGTGGTCTCCATTTCTGTAATGTTTGTGAAAAGTCGTTTGGAAAGTTTGGAGTCTTCTTCGCGACGTTAAGTGATCAATTCGACAAAATCAGTTTCCGAGGTTTGGACACCTGAAGATGTCTACCCACAATATCGTTTCATGGCATATATTGCTGTGTTGCAAAGAAAAAGCAACAAAATTGGATGCCATTCGGATGTTTTCCCAGTTGGATAACATCACTCGTCCTCATGCTCACTGAATTGTTGCGGAGCATACGATGGCCGAGATATCGTATTGAAGAGCTCTTTAGTGACCCTGCACCTCCAACAATTTATTAGGTTCGAAGGAAAGTTTTGGAGTACTGCAGAAAATTGAAAGTTTATGGATATCGCAAACAAAAGCAATAATAAGTATTCTTCAAAATAAATGCTAATAACTATTCTTCAAAATAGAAGCCATCATTTTCCACAACTTTCTGCCATCGGCCCGCCAAGTTTCAAAGCTGGTCGGAGCACAATTCTTTCGACATCCAGTCAAAGAACTCTTTCCATGCTTCTTCAGCTTTATCGAGGGACTCAAACTTTGTTGGACGTCGTGAACGAGGCTTGTCTTCGAGGTCAAGATCTCCTGCATTGAGAAGCGTTGAAACCAGCGTATATCAGAGTTTGCTTGTTTGCCTGCCCTTTCAGCTTCGCTGATTACATCGACTTTAGCTCGATGTGGAAAACCCTTTCACCTATGATGATGCAATAAAACACTAACTGCGATTATATCGTTAGACAGGGCAAAAGCTTGTAACGGAGTGAAAAAAAAAGACGAATAATATCTAGGCCCATAGTGGGAAAATCCCACATGTGGTGATATTTCCATGATATGCATGGGAGTTATCCCATGCTTATCGAAGTGCCCCAGAACTTTCTTTGCAACTTTAGTGAGAAATGTTTTGAAAAATCATCTTTTCGCTGTGGAAGTCTCATCCTATTAGTAAACGACATAGTGTTCGAAGCAGAAGATTTTACTCATCTCCAAAGTGCTAGCGAAAAGTCTCTGACTTGGAATGTAGTAGATTTTGTTTCAAACCATGCGAATGACAAACGGAAGCACCGTCAGCGCTGTATCATCATAGACCCTGTTCATGAGTTTTAGAAGACGTGAATGACGCTGAATAAGCTATTGCGTTTACGGCTGTTTTCGTGTTTTAAGACTTCCGTGTCGTTTTGTTGAATTGTCGAACAACGAACAATTTCGCTACAGTATTCTGCCTGCACTTTCAACACCATTTTGTCATAAATCCGCGAATTTAAAGACGTTTTTTTTGTATGGAATGCAATCACCTGTATAATCTGCTGTCTCGCTGATTGTCGAGTGACTACAGCGGAGCTTTCCCTATTCTCCTAATACGTCAAAGATCCCCAGTAAGTCCTCCTCACTGAAGAGGTTTGCTTGGGCGTCATGTCCTTCTGAGAGGTTTTTTTGTGAAGTTGGACCGTATAAATGTGGTCTTCTTATTGTGTGTTAGACGTTTCAAGAGGATTCTACCGGACTTACGTCTATTGTCGTCCTCTGTCATCACAACGTATTATGTGTCCACCCTAAGGATCGCTGACATCGTGGAGGTGCAGAACGGCGCACTCAGTTTCCGATCGTTGCCACGGTCAGATTTTTGAATCCCTTCTCCCATTTGAAAGGAACGGAACACTCTTTGCATCGACCTTTCGTTTCTGCATTTTATAACCCCAAATGATCTTACATCCTGCGCACGTTGCGACTAATTTTTTGAAACTTTTATAGAGGTTACGGTAATTCCTGGTCGAAAGTTGGGCCTACAGTTGGATGTTCCTTGTAATTTTTCTACATCGTTAATATTCTCAAACTCTCTCCAAGTAGCTTGCTTACTCTTGCTCAGCTCTAGATCTGGTTGGTCATCATATTGACT
The DNA here is from genome assembly GCA_019055375.1 of Parelaphostrongylus tenuis. NCBI lineage: Eukaryota > Metazoa > Nematoda > Chromadorea > Rhabditida > Metastrongylidae > Parelaphostrongylus > Parelaphostrongylus tenuis. Next base: position 2,994 of record JAHQIW010000741.1, on the reverse strand, counting down.
TTGCAAACTGAACACTCGTATTAAACCTTTCGGCGACATTGATTTTGTTCAAGATGAACAGGCATTTAAAAAGCAATCCGTTCTTTATAAACATCGTTCTTGTGAAACTTGATCGGAAACCTTATCCTCCCAGAAATGTTCTCGAAATCGGTCAACGTTGGTTGAGCTTGGCTGACACGAGGTCAGTGAAAAAGTAACTGCGGCTCCAGACAGCAAATTTTACATTATTATAACTAGGCTCAGATACATCTTTATCAGTGAAAATAAGAGCCATCACAATCAAAACCTATTAGCCACTGAGAAGTAAGTTTGTTGATTTCTGTTGGATTTGAATTGATGCTTCAATATGCGACGGACTCTCGGAAAGGGCTTTCTACGTCCTGTTGGTTGGATGAGCGTTCTCTGTGCAATAAGATGTCGAGACGCTTGAAAAAGTGGTCGTTGGGGGTTACGAAATTACTTCATCCTCTGTAGTCGCCGGACCTCGCCTCCTGCGACCATCAGTTCTTCAAAGCGCTTTTACAACATGTGGTTGCAAACACATGCAAAAACATGCATGCAGCATGCAGAAAACAATTTCGAAACGTTCATCAAATCCCAAGGCATCGATTCTAATGCTACGAATGCACAAACTTATTTCTTGTTGATAGTTATGTTGATTGTAGTGGTCTTTATTCTGTCTAACCCATTTGGAATGACGTGTATCTCTGCTGGCTCCCTATTGTTGTGATGGCCTCTCTTATTGGACAGAAACGTTCCCTTAACGTTTTACTAATCAATCGAAAGCTGAAATTCTGGCAGCTCAAATAGTGTGCTACGTTTCTGAATTCCTTATTGTATTGTATCACAAAAGTGAAATTATGTTTCGCACTCAATTTGATTTGTTTGCCCAAATTGTGTTTAGTAGACGGCTGCTAGCTTGACCTTTGGCTAATTTTTCAGAACGGTACAAGAGCGAAAAGATCATTACTTTTAGATTCAAAGTAGTTCTTTAGTCAGTTGAACATCGCCTAAGGACTATAGGTCCTTATAAGAAAAGTTCGTATGTTAGAGGCACTTAATAACTACAAAGAAATAGAATATTACATAGGGAACTTTTACACAGGTACTTTCAGTAAATAATGTGAGCCGGACACGTGATGTGCTTCAACGACAACCGATGGACGGAGCCGCTACCGACTGGATTACTTGGGATATCAAGCGCTTTACAGGAAGACCACCGACTCCTTTGGTCCCGATTTCTTCACGAAAGGCATAGAAGAAAGATATGATGCTCAGCGATTCCTAGAGCGAAGAAGACCTACTGGACTACTCTTGCACGCGATAGGGAAAAATGGAAGTGTTGCTGGTGCTCGCTCGAGTCACTTGACGATCAACTGTACGACAGGTGATATTTTTGGTAATAAGAACGGCCACGTGTAGAAAATCAATATTTTTTTTTCTTGAGAAAAGCACATTCTTGCAAAAAGGACTCTTTTTCAACTATTGTCAAGGACTTTTTTACCTAAATTACCCACGTTTTCATTATCAATTGATAGCTCGAGAAATATTGATTTCAATAGGAAGTTTGTTTCATGTAAAGATTTTGACTAACGGAAAGAACAAAACGTAATACTGTCGGTGGCATCAGCCCCGTATTTTTCCCAGAGGGCTTCAGTGGCAGTTATACAGTGAAATCTCTAAAAAAACTTTATTATTACGGAAAAGTAGATTACTATTCAAGGAGCTTCTACAAATGTATTACTAGTAGAAAGAACGCCCAGTCATGTTAAACAATTTTACATATCAACACGTGGGCTACGTGTCTGGGATGTTATGCATTGCAGTTCATTTTTCATACTTCTTTTGACGACATTGTAATAAAACTAGAGTGGGCAAGAGAAACATATTCTATAATGTTTGGCTTTTAGAAGAAAGTTGTGTGAAGGATTTTTCAGTATCTAACTGGAGTAAACTTTGAAAGATTTACTCACACGTAAGCCTTCTCAGTGAGGAGTACCAATAAATAGAAAAATATGCCTAGCTCCCAGAGTTCTTAGCAAGTTTTTAAACTTCACAGAGGGCTCTCTTGACAACTGTATGGTAAAAATTAGATGATTGAGCTCTCCGTTATCACGGAAAAGCGGGACAGTGTAAAGAAAGTTCCAATAGGTATTCTTAGTAAGTAAAACGCCCATGCGTCCTAGCAATCCGATTTTTTCTACCAAAGCGTAGAAAACCTTTGAAAATAAACATATTTTTAGTTCTTTTCCCGCTTTTTTGATACGGATCCCGATGTTGAATACTTTGTGTATCACTCATTACTGTTATATACGCGAACAAGATACAGCAAAATTCATTACAATCTTAATCGTAGAATTCTCAGAAACACTTTGGAAACAAGTGGAAGCATTCTACACTAATACTTCGTCGTTCACAACTGAGGTAAGACTTCCACAGCAAAAGAAAGATTTTTAAAACATTTTCAGAAATTCCAAGACGTACAGTTATCAGCGAAAGGTTCTTCGAAATTTGAAATGTTATCAAACGCATTATACAAGCGAATTTAAAGCTGGAGAACGGATGCTACTGTCATTCAATGGCAAAGATATCGGAGCTGCATCGAATGCAACCGTTTCCTTTTGTAAGACAGGAATGTTTGCTCTAAATCGTTGTTGTGAGCAGAAATTCCTTAGTTAATTCTGATTTTAGGATACTTATTAAGCGTAATTGATTACTTATCAAGCAAAAAACCTTCGAACCAGACTTTCTAAATGATCTTCCAAAATTATTTGCAGAAATGAGATAAATCACGGGAGATTTTGTAAACGTTGTACAAAATACTTCATTTCAGAGAATATACAAAAGCAAATTTTAATTGGCTTGCACATCGCATAGAAACTGCGGGAAATTCACGAATTTATGTTGCACATCAGAAATAAGGGACGGAAATCGAATTTGCCACCTCTCCACTGGGAAAATTTCTATGTTCACTAGAACTTCTCTTTAAGTGGC